>JAJEKV010000038.1:3540035-3674110 GCA_021234155.1 Isoetes taiwanensis | reverse complement strand
TGCAAAACACGCTAACATTGTATAATAAACACAATTCGTGAGTGCATGTGTTTTGCTTATAGAACATCTATTTTTGCTATAAGCCGTGCAAATTTAAAGTGTCAGGAGGTATCTTATCAATCCATGCAATACATAGATGTTAGTGCAGACTTGAGGTTGTAGTTATAATTGAAATTGCCAAATATAAACGCGGTTAATCTTCGCTGAGGGTTATGCATCGAATAGCCTTTACCCCTCGTCCAAACCCTAATTGGCGTGCTTGAAGAATTCCAAATGTGTTGTATGGATTGTAAGCGGATATCGTCACTGCCAGCCTTCAATGGATGCGGAATTGAAGAAATCCTTCGTTCTCGAACTTGACTCCAGCTTTTAGGCATACCCAAATGGCTCTCGAAGATCTTCAGGAAACACGAAATTTGAATTGGTTTCGCCACTTTAAAGGTTTGTTCTCAATTCAAATTTTAAGGCCATCAACTGGCCCAGAACTGGCATTTTGGAGATTATGGCTGCATAATGTGTCGCAAAATTTCTAATGAATGGACATTACTACCGAAATTAACGCCGACGCCCAAGTTGATAAAGACCTTTGTACCTGGATTACTTGCTTTTTTCTGGACGTATATTCACACGTAACGCATTTACGTCAGTGGAATAAATACGGCCGTCGGTAATTAATACTTTCTCCGCGCATTTACTCATTATTATGGTTGGCACGCTTTTTCACGCGACTATTGCGATACGGGCAATTAATTCCCTCAAGGCCGCTCTATAAATCGAGCTCGTAACATTTAAAACATATTTCAAGACCGGGCGACACGCCAGCTTCAATTTGAGCCTTCTCGGTACCTCTCCCAAAACGACCGGAATTGCATCACCAAATGCATCCCATGGCACCTAAGGACTCCTCAGAGAAGGTAATTTCTGGGCTTATTTCAGCTCAAAGAAGATCAAGTACCAATCTTGCCTACTAGAACTTCTATTGTTTTCATAAGAGCATGTTTCAAGAAGATCACACAAGGGTCTTGTTTGCTAGGTTTTGTAATGTCTTGATAGTGGTCTTCATAGATAGCTGCTCAACAAGACGCGTCAGCGTCTTGCCGGAAAGTATAGATTTTTCTATGATGTACATGAGTAGTAGTGTAGTAGGTCACTAGATCGGGCGACCGGGCGATGTTCGGGTGAGCAAAGGAATTGTTTTCTTTGTCAGGCGACCGGCACAACATCAGCGTCACGGATAGTGTGGAGTGCTATTTTAGCTGCTTCGGCAGTAGATCAGCGGTCGCATTTCTCTACGCGAGTTTATGTTCTCGCTGCACCATTATGCGTACCATCGCACCACCACGCTTTTGCTTACAAAGACTTGCTCGGTGGACCGATGTCGAGTCTGCCCCAGATATAACCCTCTCTTCCAATGAAAGGAAATGGTGTCATTAGAGGAAATTTGAGATCTTATCATCCCCATAAGAATAATGATTAACCGCATCACGCAAAGACCAACAACTTCATTGTTGTTGTTTTTCCCCATAACTTTTGATCCACTTGTCAAAATGTTACGCTTGTCGTGATTAGATGCTTAAATGAAAAGATCTTTCCAACGATATATTAAGCATGATGATTTCAATACGTCATATGCTAACGCTAAAAATATGATTTTTTTTTCGCTTATTTCTTATATATATTTATATCATAAAAGATGTATGAATGGGTTATCACTAGATAGATCTTTGTGAAGACGCAACTCATTGCTACAAAAAGTTTATGAATCGAGTTCTCGATCAAAAGTTATAATGAAAAAATGATACTATGTATTAGTTGCAGCCATTAATTACAGCGCCACATAATACCGGAATGAGATATACCGGAGCTCTCTTATTGACATTTAAAAGCTTCCACATGGCATTTTAAGCATCCCTTAATGGGACCATTTTCCTCTAATGATTGAGATTGCACAGCTATACCGCTAATATTAAGGGTGATCGCAGAAGGACTGTGTCTGCTCGACCGAAAACCCGAGGATCGCTTTGAACAAGCTAGTATAGTGGTGGCAATGTGGAAGGCACGGCGAACAATGCAAGATATCATATGCAGCATTAGGACACACAAGCATTGCGCCTCGAGTACATTTGAAATGGCAATTATGATCCGCCTTTGATAACAAACAAAATGAACAAGCCAGCCACAGGGAAAACGTCCCTACATCAAATTTAAGGGTTATGGCTGGTTGTTGCCATCCTATGAATCTCTCTCTTTGTCGAATAAAGGGAAACAGACATATTGGGTTAGGGTTCTCAAGATGCGTAAATGGTTTGTCTACGTGACAAGAAGCCCGAAATGCTTTTGAAAGCGCCGGACGGTAAAATGCCTCCGCGATGGACACCAATTGGCTAAGAGCCGCGGGCTGCTAAAAGAGTGTGAAGCCTATTGCTACTTTGGGAGAGACATCAGCACCAAAAAAGCACTTTGAAGAACCACAATCCACCATAAACCCTCCTTATTGTTAACCCACTTTCCTCTTGCTTTGAAGGCCCCTGCATAATTACATCCGGTGGATTTATCTAAAACTCCTCCTTCCAAAATTAGCCTTAGAATTGGACATTTACTCAAGATAGCCCGTACTCTGCCAGCTTCAAACCCCCAAGCATTTGGACATGCCTCCTAGACTAGGCATTGACATGGCTCCCCACGCACCTGCCATTCTGGGCCGAAGTTGAAGCGTTCAATCCCCGGCGAGGAACGACGATGGCAGAGCAAACCACTCTGTGTCCTTCATCATATATTTCTATAGAGGGGGTTTTTTCCGATTTTATGCAGCGTAGCTTTTTGTAAAGGAAAGTCCTGCCTGGATTCTTTGTATTATGATTTGGCCTCGAGCAATAATCAGAAATAATTGTTAAACATCTTAAGTGAATTGCTGGAAATCTTCTAGATTCTATGATTGTAGGCACCTCGTCATGTACTAATATCATTGTCGTCATGAAAGTTTGGCAATATAACTTCATGATATTCGACATATTTGCTTTTTACATTGTGAAAGATTGACAAAAGAGCTCACATCATTCAGCAGCAGGAAATTAAAGCTACGTGGTTGCAATGCAGTTTTTTAATAAGAAGAAGATGGAGACAAATAAGTTTGTTTGCAAAAGAATGAGTTTTGGTGCTACATTGTTGCACTCTACATGTTAATTCACTAATGTGGGTAAGGATGGTCGCAATCTTTAGGTTTATTCATATCAAACTATTGCTTTATCATAATCATGTTATTGGCCTTCGCTAATCCTGCCTCCTTTTCCCGTTTAACTTCAAGCGTGGATAAGTTTGTTTGCGTAGGGACAAGTTTTGGTGCTACATTGTTGCCCTCGCATTATTACATGTCAATTGCCACGGTATGATGGTCAGGCAATCCTAGGCTTATTCACATCAAACTAATGGTAACAGAATCATTTTATTGGCCTTCAAGGCTAATTGTCTTTCCATCTTAACTGCGGGTCCTAAGCTTTGCCTCTCATATAACTATCAAGAACCTATATTAGCGATCCAAGAGAAGGCTTAATGAGAGGCTTGTGAAGAAAAGGGACTACAATGGGTCAAAATTAGGCTTCCCCAAAAGGGCTTAATGAGAGAGGAACAGTCGCGGGAGCTTCCAAGGAAAGCGATATTTGTTGGCTTCATCTCTGACGGAGCATCGCTTATGAATCGAACTAAACTTGAGGACAAATTTGGGATAACCTAAGTCGCTCGGGAATCACTCATGAAAGTAGCTGGCAAGGTTGATGAAGTCCACTTAGAGAGGTAAAACGGTAAAAGCTTTGCTTGATCGGGTAGCCACAATTGCAAAATACAAAGAGAATCTCACAAAGCTTATTCAATTGCTAGAACAAAGCGCTAGCTAGAAAACCATACTCAGCTCGGGAAACAATTTGAAAAATGATGGGCAATTTAGCTGAGGAAAGAGACCGCCGTAAAACATGGCTTGAGATTAAGAATTGTTGGACAAACGTAAGATGAAGACACTATTCAATAGCTAACTCCTTTTGTAAGGAGAATTTGAAATTGGTAGAGCCCAACATTTTGGGATGCCCCGGCTTAACTGGTCTGGTCGCGAAGTAGAGGGTAAAACACGCCATGTTCTCATAAATGCGGGATGATATAGCCGTAACGATATCCTAAAGCGGGTCACTATTAAAAGCGAAACACCATGTACGATTTGTGAGGATTTGACGAAGCAAAGAATTCGTAAACACGCCCAAATTTACTACGTCAAGTACGCGAAGCTGAGATGCGTGTAAAATGGGTCAGACTAGAAATGGACAAAGTGATCATATGAGAATGTAAAGAATAGGAATTGTCTCGCAGTTCTACGTTAAGCTCGCCAATAGCCTCAGCAGTATTTGGACCAACAAACAAATTAAACAAACACTTTTGGGCATTTTTACATCCTACCTTTCACTAACATTATTGCAAAAATTGCAAGGCATTCATGTTCTATATACGCCGATAGCAAGTCATTTGGTCACTCAGATGTAGGACTACTTTGCTATCATGGTCGTACAAATGAAATGTGTCAACTTAAATTTTAGTTCACTATACAAAGCCAAACCTTCTCTCTAATTGTGTCTTAATGAGTAAATGTCAACTTAAAAGTTCGCTATACAAAACCAAACCTTCTCTCTAATAGGTGTTAGGTAGTAAATGTCAATTTAAAAAGTTTAATTCCAATAGGTTTTAGGCAAGATTATCCGGGTAACTTCCTACCAACCACATCATATACCATTCAATATCTATTTTGTTTCATTAAGTTATATTCAGATTTTATACCCGCAACGCACTTGTTATTAGTTTAGTATTAACATTGTTGCTTTTGATGTTTTTTCTTTGAGAAATAAGTGCACCATCAAAACATAGAATTAGCTACTCATTATTCGCTATTCATTATTGAAGGGAGATTATGATAAGATGATGTGACGCCCGTAATATATACGCACTTTCTGACGCATACATACTGTGACTTTCCTCCCATGGCCATCATCTCACCATGAGCAGGCCCTCCTCCGGCCTCGCTTTCGGCCACCTATGAAATGAGTCTCAAGAAGGACAATGGCGGGTCATTCAGCCCACGCTTCTTCAATGGGACTCTACACAAGGAAGCATGAATACAAGGGTTAGCACGCGAGCATGAATATACATAAATAACCACCACGGAAGGGTACATCCATCTAATATACCAACGCATGGAATATGCATCTAATCCTAGGAAAACACCCGTAACTCCGTGTTCCCACTCGCCCGTACTCCAAAGGAGGATCGACCGGACGGCTTAGGCCTCAAGAGATCAGCAGATCAATCTTGGCATGGCGCTATCGGCAATAGAACATCGGCTAGGGTTGTTCACTCCATCCTCCTGCGGCATTACCTTGCGATAATACTCCATGCTATGGCTATAGCCTTCTCCGAGACGTTGTGTTCGAGGAATCACCTCTTTGAGCCTACTCCAGTTCATGGACTGGTCCGGATGAGGCAGGCTCCGGGAAGCGCCCCTTCCGTAATCGGCTGGGGTTCCACCAGCGAAAGCAGTGAATACGCGTCGCATCACACTCGCATCCCCGCATCCACTTACCTTCCGCTTCCCTAAATCTACCAAGTGCAAGGTGCCCATACTCTGACCACACCTCTCCCACCCAGTGGAGTGTCGCACCCATACCCGCCCTCTACGCGACCTGGGCCATCGCCCAGCCCACCCAGGGTCTCAGACATGCATGCCTCATGCAAGACCCCACCCCATGTCACCACTCTGTTCTTTGTCCGGGTGCCAAGCCAGACCATAGCATCTAGGACCCTCGTGTTCTTGTGCACGTGTCAGCATCTAATGGGACTCTCTATTGGGCCATCTAGAGCATACTACAAAGACACTGCCTGTAGGTCTCTCACTCGTGAATCCCCGCTTCAGAAATGATTAACAAAGAGCTAACAATTCATCCTCTAATAGAAACCCAATTGAATATAAAGAGAATTTGTTTGTACAACCAAGGGTTGATTGAATCAAAGAGAAACAGAGAAACGACACAACCAAGCCGCTATCTAGAATTATTACAGCCACCTACCACTCGGCCGGATCAAGCTTCCATGGGGCTTCCATCTCCGTGGAGTTAGGAATTCGAATGGCCACGCATTGTGGACGACTAGTATGGTGATTCTCTCACAGTGGATGATGCCACTGGCCTTCCTTGGTCGATTAGAGGAGTCAACTGTGGATAGGGGTCAAGTTGGATCCAAAACTTGGCGCAACCCCATGCACCCCAATCGATGGAGCAGCAGCCCCCAAATGGTAATTAGCCCCACTTCCTAAGTTCTAGGTTATTATTATTAATGTGTTAAATTAGCATAGCTAATTTAATCCATTGTAAGGTAACCCTTAGGTTGCAATCAATGCTCCCCATACTCCATGGTAGCCGCATCTTTAGGGGGTAGACGTTGTATTTGCACGCGTCTCAGATGAATATCGCGACGACCGATAAATACGCGGGAACGTTACATTCTCCTCCTTAAAAATAATGCTGTCCTCAAGATTGGGGTCAACTAAACTTAATGTTTATTTAGAAAAAATGGAGTTAAGAATATAATAATACGACGCTAGAATTATAGTATCGGTTTAATATATATTGAAGTTACAATAGCAGTACAAGCAACGGCTGCGCCTTTACACAAGTTATCATCAAGAGAGTTTGAAAGACCACAAACCGAGTTCAAAACATTTAGACAACATAAATCACACATAGACAAAAGGACTACGGCGCGGGGTCATCAAAGAACCCTTCATACAAAGGCAAAGCACTAATCGTTCATCGCCCGCCATATCCATATGCCCGTGAGATTAATAATATGATGAAGGTGTGGTTAAAGGCCACCCCTCATAAGAAAATAAATAAAAAATATCTAAAAGGAGTCTATCATGTCTAGGGCTTGCACCATTGTAAGTGATAAGGAATGGCTCGCCTCAGACAATGAATGAACGCCGCTCATTTACTATATGCTTTCCAAGGTCATGTCAACATCAACAATAAAGACCACGCCCTAGGAGAACACCTAAGGCGATCTCATCATCTATTGTTATCGTGCACGATGCATCTACCCCTCTAGAACACATGATTCTCAAGAAATCACCGCTTTCATCACTAAGCTGGGTTGATAGCATCGATGGTGCTGCCTTTGGAGATTCTCATGAACCGATAGTGCTTCTCAAGGTCTATCTTCATCACCCGTGTAGCATCCTCAACCGGTAAGTGCTTCCACTTCGACCACAAGTATTGCAACATTTGAAACCTCCTCGTCTCGCTTTTGTAGCTCGATCAAGAAGAGCTCGCACTATTTCCAGTTGTTTTCGGGCCATTTCTAGGAGAGTTGGGGTATCCAAAACCTCTGGATCAGGGTGTGTTGCTTCAGAAGGCTCACGCGGAAAGACCTTTGTGGATCTTCAAACGCGGTGGCAACTCAAACGATATGTTCGCTTCTCCCGCTCAAATTTATCTCCGCTAATGGCCCAGCCCATCTCGGGTGCCAACTTCTGCCAGCTCCCACTTAAGCTTGGCTTGTTTTACTTTGATCTTAAGCCAAACCGATTCGGCCACCTGAAGATCCGGGTGGGGTTCGCGTTTATCCGCTAGACTCGACGACCGCTGCGTACCTGGCATCCTCGAACTTCCTCTCACCAGGCCTGCATTTCCACGCGAGTTATAGCTGAGAAACCTCCACTTTAGAAACTGTATTATGCCACGGTCGGTAAGACATTGATAAATATAATTTATCATGAGAAGGAGCATATCCTGAAGACTCCTCGCTTTGAAATCGCTATAGGCTTAATTCTACCGTGCAAATATAATCCGCCCATTGTGACCGTTTACTCCATACATAGCTTCTTAGCATGTCTTCGATAATACG
This sequence comes from Isoetes taiwanensis, assembly GCA_021234155.1. NCBI lineage: Eukaryota > Viridiplantae > Streptophyta > Lycopodiopsida > Isoetales > Isoetaceae > Isoetes > Isoetes taiwanensis. The sequence continues at coordinate 3,666,178 of JAJEKV010000038.1, read as the reverse complement.
ATTGACACGCTCGCTTGACCATTATCCGTCCGGTGAGGATGGTAAGTCGTACTTGGCGGCAAGCTTGGTCCGATGGTGGCGGTAAGAAATCCTTCCGTAATGCACCGACAAATTTAGGATCTCTATTCATACAATCACCATTTTGGCATCCCGTGCAACCCTAAAAATTTCTTTGCAAAGAAAGGCGGTGTCGGCGCGTATCCGGTGGTGCGACATGGCGAAATGAGCCATTTGAGCAATTTGTCGACCACGCACCATTAATGCGCCATATCCACTCGAGAGCGCGGAAGCCCTACAATGAAATCCATGGTTATGACTTCCCACTTCTATGCTAAGTACATCCAAAGGTTGCAACTGGCCGAATTCTTAATTGTTCACCTTGGTTTGTCGGACAAACCCGACACAGGTATGAAATCCATGGTTGCGACTTCACTTATGCTACATCCAAAGGTTGCAACTCGCCGAATTTAATTGTTCGTTTTGGTTTGTCAATAAACCCATTAACGCTTGATGTACCTAGCAATATCCTCTTCATCGAAGGCCGGTAGTCGATGATTTCAAAAAGCATGTTTTCATAAAACCGCATGGCCCGCTATAGGGCTGTTGTGTGTGTCATGGAGAATCAGCTGCACCCCTCAAGTCTCTCGACACACAACTTATCTTTGTGATATAATAAATTGCCCCTTTCTTATATGAACTAATGCTTCAATGCTTTTATCTGCACGACGGGCTTCCTTTACCCAAACTTTCCCAAATGTTACGTAATGGATCTGTGGTTAGGGCCCGCTTCTATCTCTTCCCGAACTCGGGCCGGTGAGTGTGGAAATGGTGTTACAATGGGTCCGTTTACGGCGATGACGTGGATAAATAAGATCCGAACCACATTGTGCTTCCCCGGTTTATATATACAATTCAAAGTCATATTCCTCAAGGAATTCCATCCATTTCGCCGACGGAGATTCGATTTACCGGGTGGATAGATAGCTGGAGGCTCGATGATCCGCGGTCCAAATGGAAATCTTCTACCAAGAAGATAGTGTCTCCAAATACGGAAAGACACGCATAACCGCCAAACTCCTGGTCATGGGTAGGGATATCGCGTCAGCATCATTCATCTTCTTTGAATCGTAGGCAACAACTCTCCCCTCCCCAAGATAACACTCCACCTAGAAGGTCTTACTAGCATCGGTGGCTACCGATTTATCCTTTTCGTGATCGTGCAATGTAAGGACCGGTGCGATGTTAAGGCATCCTTGAGCTTCAAAACCGAATTTTGACTTTCGCTTCCAATGTTCCATCCAATCCTTTACTTTCTCATGCTTTGTGAGGTTAGTAAGAGGTGCGGCAATTGTCGCAAAATCCTTAACAAATTTCCGATAATATCCTCGCGAAACCCAAGAAACTCCTGACCTCAAACATTCGCTGGAATGGGCCAATCCTTTACGGCTTATCTTGGTCGGGTCTCAGAAGCAATTCCTTCCGTCAACAGATAATATGCCCCAAGTAGTCTACCCTTGGAGTGGCAAACTTGCATTTAGAGAGCTTTGGCTAAGAGTCGATGACGCCTTAGCTTCCGCAGTTAATCGAAGATGCCGCTTCATGCTGCCGCAAGGTTTTACTATAGATGAGAATGTCATCAAAGAAAATGACAACAAAGTCATCTGAAGTATTGGGCGAAGATGTCATTCATCAACCGCATAAACGCTGGTGGGCATTGGTCAATCCAAAAGGCATGACGGTGAACTCATAATGCCCATATCTGGTGCTAAAAGCGGACTTATGAATGTCCTCCTCCTTTATCCTTATCCGATGGTACCCGGAGCGCAAATCAATCTTCGAAAAATATTTGCCCCTTGTAGCTGGTCCATAAGATCATCTCGCTTTAGGTAAAGCATAGCTTATTCTTGATGGTATGCTTATTGAGTTGCCTATAATCAATACACATCCTTAAGGAGCCATCTTTTCTTGACAAAAGAATAGGAGCACCAAATGGTGAAACACTAGGGTCAATAAACCCCGTGTTGAGTAACTCTTGTAGTTGTTTAAGCTCGCCAACTCCCAGGACTCATTCTGCACGGGCCTTGCCGGTAGGCTTCGACTGGGTTCAAGAGTTATCTCACATTCTACCCCTAAAAAAGGAGGAAGCTTATGGATCTCATCCGAAAAAGATCACTAAATTCCTCAAGAAGGTTAGTAATGTGTGATGGTAATGCATCGATTTTTTGCTTCTTTTAGAGTCGACTCAATGGAAGCAATTTAATGACGCAAGGAGTTCACTCCTGCATAGCTTTTTCGTGAATCGCTTTAAGGACATTGACCAGATAGCTGAGTTGAATGGATCACCTTTTATTGTCACACGTGCTCCATTAGCGGCGCTTGAAGGTGACCTCCCGCCTTTCACAGCCTATGTTGGCCTTGGCGATGCTAAAAACTCCATTCCCACAATTAAATCATATTTTCCAATGTCCATTAACTCGCACCCAAGGCAACCGTGCACCGGCAACCGTGATCTTAAGGTTAATACTACACCATGAGTATGTCCGATCTTTTACCACTCGCCAATGTGACTGCTTAGGTCGGGATTTCAAAGTCTCCAACCGCAGCATTCGGCCATTCTAGGAGAAGCAAAATTATGCGCGCATTTACCCGCGGTCCATCAAAAATTATGAAGGGCTTACCGCCTATTTGGCCTATTGTAGAAATAATGTATACCGACTTTCAAAGATTGCCCGCTTTATAGCAAAGAAGAATATGAGACGACCGCGAATGTACCTGGAGCCTCGGCCCTCCGCAAAGAAGATTGACTCCGTGATCTTCCCAATCCGTGTCCTGGCCATGGCCAGCTGAGCGCTCTCATAGAACGCACGCAATTCTTGCATGAAATGTCCAGCCTCATGCACCGTAACATGCCTTTATCCGCGAGTCGCTCTCCGCCTCTTTAGGAATGGATCAGAAGAGGCCCCAACTTCCTTACCAAAGATTGTTCTCAGCTTGACCGGGCGCGCAAAGGCGAATTTCTTCTCCGCGGTGTAAGAATTGTGTCGAGAGGGCCCCTTTACTTGGCTTAATCCGGTTTGTAAGGTGTGGGACGGCCGCGGGTCAGCTAATAAGGAGCGTGTCGCGATATCGCTCCTTGGCGGTCCTCCTCAAGGCTTAATGCCTTAGCTTCCGGCCGCATCGACTTTTGGGTCAATGGCCTTGACCATACGCTTAATGGATGGGGCCAATCCTTCAATGTAGCCCCCAACCCTTTTTTTCTTCATTCCCTGGGACATACAACCTCAAACGCATGAATTCATCGCTGTAGGCCCGCACGACATGCCCTTCTGCTCCAACCTATAAAAGGTCTCGAATCTGGCATTTGTGCGCATCGAGGCACATAATGCGATTTAAAAGCCTTAGCTTAACTTCTTGAACTTGCATCCGCCCCCTCGCCCGTGTGCTTAGCTCTAGCGTAACCCCTTCCACCAAATACGGGCAGCCCAAAGAAGGTTGGTGGTGGCGACCTTCCTCAGATCCTTCTCCGCTATTCCATAGGGACTTCCCAAATTCTTTTCATCTCATCCAACCAAGATTCTCGCTCAAGCCTCCTCGATTTCCCTGCCAAACCGAAGCTAATTTCCTGCTCTTCCATATGCTAGTGATGGTCAGACAACAGCTTTCCATTCTTATCCCACGCCTTGAATGGTCACCGCCCCGATAGCGAGGGACCCTCAAGAACCCGAGGTGGTCGAATGTGAGGAAGCTACGCTTATCCTTAGAGGAACTCCGTGACGCTTAGCATGAGTCCTCCGCGGGTACGTGCACGTGGCTAGCTCGGGAGGAGATGGTCGCTATGCGCAGTGGACTGGTCGCGAGGCACTTCCGGTCCATCCTCCCGAGTATGTGGCAAGGGATTGGTATGTAAAACATAGGCCCGTAATTCGCCGAAGTTGCCTTTTCATTAACATCAATTTTGTTCAGGGGGTGACTAACCGGGCGCTGGAGGGTGTTTGCCAAGCGCACGCATAATCGCCTATAGGAGCATCCATGAATGTATAAGCGCATTTACATTAATGCCCAATCCTTTTAAAATATTTGAGACAAAAGAATATACAAAATGTAAAATAATATTTTCATTTTCATTTAGGTTGAGTACAAAACAAGCTTATCAAGATATGAGTTGAGACGAAGTAGGTATGATACAATGGGAACTTTTAAAGTTCTAATCGCACACAAATAATCCACAACAACTAAAAAACACAACGAAGAGACCAAGCCTAGGGGCTGGCGGGTATGTAGATCGGCAGAATGGTACTTTGTACCGGACGAAGTTTATAGCGCCCCCGTGCTTGGACAATGATTGCTTGGTACTTCCATGTTGGGCTGATAATCGAAGGTTAAAGAGCCTTCGTGATCGCGATAAAAGAGTTGCCAAAGATGGTCGCTATGCCCTCAAAGGCTTCGCGGCTCGGTCATATTCCAATAGTCCTGTGTACGACACGTGGTCATCTTCGATCCTCAAAAGCTCGATCCCCGAGGATGTTAACTATTTTAGCCCCTTGTCGTGGTCATAGAGTTCCCCTCGTGGCGTGTGGTTCGGTTTCATAGCCTTCCTCCCACTCGATATTCACCATATCTCTCGCCATAGTCCTGGTCCCAAGGGCCGATCGCCCTCCCAACCATGTCTGATTCTTTCCTCATATTCCCAAATGGTTTCTCTCAACAAAAAGTTGGAGTGAATAGAGAACATTTTGTAATTCCACTATACCCTAAACTTTAGTGCTTTGGAAGAGGATGTCATAAAAAACAATTTAGTTATGCTCATCAAAAAAACTTGTATTTAATAAGTAGATAAGGTACACATTTTTTTTTCAATATGGTTTAAACAATTGCCAACCCCAAAATCTGATAACTACATGTGTGTATATATATATATAAACAAAAATTTAAATAGCATCCTTAGTTCGTGAACTAGGCCCCGCCTCTTTATCCTTAGCCCTAGGAGGTGGTGGAGGCGGTCGGTGTCGCAGCAGAGCTACCCTGTGGTCCACTGCGTGGCCGCAAAATGATGCAACCTCCGGTGGATAAGCAACGGCCAATGGGGCTGCCGCGGAGGAGCTTCATGCCCATCCAAGGCGCAATATCCTGGCCCAAGGTCGTAAGGGCAAGATCCCGTCAGACGAGTACATACGTGAAACGCACGATAGGGAAGCTTCTTGTGGCCCGGCGAAAGTGTAGAAAGTGCACCTGAGGGCCCACCATGAAGCTTCAGCCTCCGCCCTAAGTCCCGGCTATGAAGAGGACTTGGTCGATTTGAAGGTCGACAAAAAGAAACTGCAAGGTGGTTACCCAAAGACCTTCCCTTTATGAAGTCTCTGATGTCGCCACCTCCTTATCCAAGTCCATGGGGACTTCTTCCTCCTAAGCTCCCCAAGGTTCCTCCTTCTTGTGTGCGTGGTTATGATACAAATCTTCGCCTCATCATCCGAAGCCTGAGGGAACCTCAACCATATTAATGTTTGGGACGGAGGTCCCATAGCCGCGAAGGGCTTCGTGCAGTCGTGGAAGGCGTGTTCCTCGCATCACAAAGTCCCGGCGGCGTAATAAAGTTCCCGCCGCTCGAGGGTCTCCCCGTCGAATCGAAGTACCGGTACACCGGGGAGCTCTGTGAGGTGAAGTCGATAAAATCATCCATGCAATACTCGCAAGCTCGTAAAGTACATGGTCCTTGCGCCTTTGCGCTAATCCGCCACCATATGATAAGTCCGTGATGATATCATCCAAGAGGAGGTACTCCCCGCCTCTGGTGATAAATAACTGGAGGTTGTTTAACCCCGACAAGCCTATAGCTTGTTCACGGCCACCGGTGGTAACTCCTCTGCCAGCCTTTTTCCAACGTAAGTCAGCCATCCCTATATGCTCATCATCCCTCCTGAGGATTCCGGGCAGCTTTGCTCTTCTCCACTGGCAAAGTCTCATCCTCAACGTATTGGTCCATGAGGATAGCCGGGCTTAAAGTAGCTTCCAAATACCGCTGCCCCGATGTTGGACTACCGGTAGGTGTTTTCCCCCATCTGAAGTTTCCCCTTAAGGACGCCGTGACGATGCGGTTCCCCACCTAACATTCTACGGACGATCTCCCCGCCCAAATACAAAATGGGAGGATCCCCAAGAGGAATACACGAGGAAGGATTTCCTCCATGTAGAAATCAAGGAATCCGGCGTAGTCCCATGCCGCCGAGATGTTGGTAAGGAGATCTATGCGCCGCATAGCAAAGGTTGTACAGATCGGCGGGAACCTCGGGGATCCCATGTCTCTCCATCATGATACCAAAGCGGCAGGTCGGCCCATGGCGCTTAGAAGGGAGGAGAGAGGAAAAGAAGCGCTTAAAATAACCCCTACAATTCCCCTTTTAAACCCTCTTAATAAAGTCGACGCCAAGATTTTATTTTAAATTTAATATGGAAAAAAACATTAAACTTTTAATTCAAAATAAAAAGCTTTTTTATTAATTATCACAAAAAAGAATATGTACAAATGCGATCCCCGCAAGTAGGCTAAGGTTGTTGCTCCGCATCCTACCTTTATGCAGGGCTAAATCCTTAGCATTATGGTGACCCTCTTTGCGCGGATAGCGCAAAGGTTACGCCACTAAAAGTGCTACCAAGTAGGCTTCAGCAAAGCAGCCTTTGAGCCCAAAATTGCAAAGGTCCGGAAACGGAGATCGGTCTTAAATTGCTGTGGCGATTCCCGCACTGTCTCCTCGAAAGGCAGCTTTCCCCGATCGGGTCCGCGGGATTCTTCAAATTTTATGATCTCCCCGCAATGCCACTGCGCATCGGTCGGAACCGATGAGGCTTCCGCCGCGTCGGGTCAGCATTGTGGGCCCGACGGTGGGTAACGTTTTCGCCTAAAGAATCGGCCCCGGTAGGCGTTGTCAACCCGCTGCCGCCTCCGGAGTTTCTGGTCTTCTTACCAAAAGCCCCGACAGTCCTTAGCTTTTCCTTGTAATGATCACGGACTTATGGGCTTACACCTTCCTCCTGCTTCACGGCCCAGCGCGTCGGTTTTTGGGTCCCGCCCACTCCTCGGACGCACCTCCCTCTTGCTGGTCCCTACCGGTCTTGGCGGGGTCCCGCTCATCTTGCTCAATCTTCTCCGGCCCTCCCGAGCTCTCCTCCCCGATCTTCTTCGATGAAAGGCAAAAGTTGGGCATGTCCAGACACGGCGATTAAGTTCGGCGGGTACCGCTAGGGTCAAGCAGACCCATGTCTATCCGATAGTCACCGATAGTCTAGGGCTAATGTCGGGATTTCCCCCATTCAAATCGCTGGAACCCTCATGCCAATGGTATGAGGGAACCTCGATGGCCCTCGCGCATCAATGACGGCAAAGCCGCCCCCTCGAGATACCTGTTCTCCCCCCCGGCCGCCGTGTCGGCCCGCCTTCAATCTCCCTGGTCATCCTCTCGCCAAACCCCCGATACGGCCGGCCCTCACGCCTCGACATCTTCCTCCTCCGTATGGCCTTCCCCGCCGGAGGATAAAACTTGATGAGCATCATTACCATGTCCGGGTTGCTCCACAATGGTATATGGAGTCGGGAGGTTCAAATGGGATAAGAAACGGCTCGAGAAATGATAGATAGGATAAGGGATCCTATCATTGTTCTCAAAACCTGCTAACCAGCTCATCCAACAAGATGTCGACGAGGGTCGGGTCAATGGCCATGTGCTTAGCAATCATGGCGTAGATCTCCACGATGCTCAAGGTGGTTGATCTCGAGCCTTTTGGTGATAGCCATAGGAAGGGTGAGGCGCCGGGCATGGCGGAAAGAAGATGGCAAAAGGGGCTTAAGAGGCACAAGGCACAAAGGCCAGGAGCAGTGGTCCGGTCCGGGCGCGATGGCGAGGGCTGCTCAGTGGTTGGAGGCGCCGGAAGCACAAGCAAATGACAAGAATTAGTTTGTTAAACGGCCCCTTTAACTTTTAAAATTTCAAATTTTCCCTTTATTAACGCCGAAATTTTATTATTATAAAATTATACGGGCGGAAATACGCCACCACATACTCGGCCGGGCCGAGGGCATTATACTGCCTTCCACCTCGACCGGGCGCCGAAAAGCAAGCGGCGCTCGAAGTTGACTCAAGGGCCCAAGGACTTCTGGTCCCGACGGGTCGGGCCGAGGGCATTTCGGGCGCCCCACCTTGACTACAAAGCTTCAAAATGCAAGCGGAGACCGAAGTTTGTTTTTTGGGCCTGCGCCTTGACCATTTTTCGCCTTAGAGTCGACTGTTTCTAGGGTAATTCGCACGCCTCGATCCAATGGAGCCATCCTCTTCATCATTTGAGCTACCCATCGACACCTCGTTAGGCCTCCAATCTTGAGCCCTCCACTTCAAAGCTATAATTTCTTAACTTAACCTAACACCAAGCCAAACAACAAAGAGAGCTAAGGACACATTGACTTAGCCTCCTCCTAACTACCGTATACGAAGTTAGTGTTTGGCGCTATGATTTCGAAAGCAACCGAAATCACGGCTCGATACCACCGCAGGACGCCCTGTAATATATAAATGACCTTCTGACGTATACATACGGGGATTTCTTCCCTCCCATGGCGATCATCTCACCATGAGCGTGGCCTCCGCCTGCTTTCGGCCACCTATGAAATGAGGCCCTAAGAAGGACACGGGGGTCATTCGCCCACGCCTTCAATGGGACTCCTACGTCATGAAGCATGAATACAAGGGTTAGCACGCAAAGCATGAATATACATAAATAACCACCACGGCGGGTGGCGATCCATCTAATATACCAACGGCATGGAATATGCATCTAATCCTAGGAAAACACCCAACCCGTGTTCTACCCCTACTGCATCTCTGAGGATCGACCGACGGCTAGGGCTCAAGAGATCAGCCAGACCGAATCTTGGCATGGCGCTATCGGCAATAGAACATCGGCCAGGGTTGTCCACTCCATCCGCCCCCCCGTGCACACTTTGCGATGGGTCAATTCATGCTATGGCTTTGCTATAGCCTTCCCAGAGACGCAGTTCGTGAGGAATCACCCTTTTGAGCCTACTCCAGTTCATGACGCTTCGTCCGATGAGGCAGGCCTGGGAAGCCCCCCTTCCGTAATCATTGGTTCCACGGGCGAAGCTAGAGAATACGTGCCGCATCACACCCCCGTGATCCCCGCATCCCACTTTACTCGCCTCTAAATCTACTCAAAGTGCAAGGTGCTCCATACGGATCACACCTTCCCACCCGTGGAGTGTCGACCCATACCCGCCCTCACGGATCGCCATCGCCTAGCCCACCAGGGAGTCTCAGAGCCATGTATGCTCATGCAAGACCCCACCCCTCATGTCACCACCGTGTTCCTTGTCCGGGTGCTGCCGCACCATAGCATCTAGGACCCGTGGGTTCTTGTGCACAGTCCGCATCTAATGGGACTCTATTGGGCGCCATCTAGGAGCATACTACAAGACACTGTTCGAGGTCTCTACCCCCGTAATCCCCCGCTTCGTAGAGTCGATTTAACAAAGAGCTAACAATTCATCCTCTCTAATAGAACCAATTGAATATAAAGAGAATTTGTTTGTACAACCAAGGGTTAGATTGAATCCCAAAGAGAACAGAGAAACGGACACAACCAAGCTGCTATCTAGAATTCACATAGCCACCCACCAATCGGCCGGACTCGCTTCCATGGGGCGCCCATCTCCGTGGAGTTAGGAATTCACCGCCACGCACGTGACTACTAGTATGGTGATTCTCTCTCATAGTGGATGATGGCGCCAGCCTCCCGGCTTCCTTGGTCGATTAGAGGAGTCAATCCTGTGGATAGGGGTCAAGTTGGCATCCAAACTTGGCAACCCCCATGCACCCCAATCGATTGGAGCAGTGGCGCCCCCAAATGGTAATTAGCCCCACTTCCTAAGTTCTAGGTTATTATTATTAATGTGTTAAATTAGCATAGCTAATTTAATCCATTGTAAGGTAACCCCTTAGGTTGCAATCACGCTCCCATACTCCCATGGTAGCGCACTTTTAGGGGGTGACGGTTTGTATTTGTAATGCGTCTTCAGATGAATACGCGGACGTAGACCGAGATAAATACGCGGAACGCCACGATGATGCTAATCTTAGTCTAGTATATTACAGAGCCGAGCCGCAGTAATCGATGGTCGATGGTTTTAACGCCGATCACGACAACCAACAATAACCAAATCACCTACTAACTCACATACCACGTAAAACTTTGACCTCAATCGCTGGATGCAAAAATTCCTAATCTCGTCCGCTCAATTAGCATATCTCAATGTTATTCAATCAACCTAGCTCTCCAAGGGGGCCTAAAAACTGTATAAAACACAAAAGCACTTGCAAGATTCTACATTAAAACACAGAGATCTCCTTGAGAACATATCAAACTATGACGCTTCCGAACCCATACAATGCTACCATCATATAAATAGGGGAAATTCCCCTTCCATGGCAACTCGATCACCAAGGGAAAGCCCTCCGGCTGGACTCGGCCACTTTTGATGGCCAAGTGTCTGGATGAAGGGCACAGAGGTGTCATTCGTCCCACGCCTTCTATGGGATATCCTATACGACGGAAACGTATATACAGATTAGCAGTAGCAACACAACATATAAATAACTAGTAATGGTGCCCAGCGTTGCTGGGCATAAGTTGATATATGTAGCTAATTGGAGAGCGGGGCATAACGTAACTTTGTAATCTTGAGATAAGCTTCACTTGGGATATATTATAATCTTCAGAGCTTCTTCGTTCTAATATGGAAATTCATGGGCAAAGTTGGAAACACATCGTTATACATAATAGTCGCTTTTTGTATATATTGGAGGAACTGATTCTTCTTTTTGCATTTATACACACGCTTTTAAAGGATTGGCTCGAAATATATACGCATCCTTCTTTAATGGACACCCAAATGGGAGAATATAATCATTGAGAAATAGAAAACCAAGCCTCTAACGTTGCTGGGCTATATGTGGTTCGTGTTTATGGGGATTGTATTTATGTGAGAATAGAATATCATACTTTCACCATTCTAATATAGAGAAATCTCGTCTACTATAGTTTATTGTACTTGATCCCCGCCAACTGTTAATGTTGATTTTAGATAGGATACTAATATAGAGAAATCTTGTGAGCTCATGGTTCTACAAATGTAGTGTTTGATTTCGTCTTGTTCTACTGCATTGTATCTCTCGCCAACTCTAAGTGTTGATTTTAGATCTGAATTCTATGTCATTCATTTACGGTTCTGTGTCATGACAATTATGGCCCTATGAAATTGCTTGCCTTTTTGTACATCTATACCCCACAAATGAGGAACTTTGTGTACGGTGTAGATTAAGGAATAAGGGGTGAATATGCTCATCCAATGTACCGCCGCCTCAGACACCCTCCGTGAATAATATGCACCCAAACCAAAGGGGTTTTTAGGGGGTTTTAATTTAAACATGTTGAATGTAATGGTTTGTGTTAATTAATATTAATAGTAGTTACGCTATTGTTACATTCAAAAAAAAATTTGGGCCCTTCGGGCCCTAAAAGAAGCAAAGATAGATAAACTTTGAGGTAAACAAGAAAATAAAAATACAAAATGAATGATGTGTTATTGCAGACCATATATTTTAAATTGCCGCATGTGATGAGAAGTGTCAACTGAGTTAGCCAATACCTACGAAAGCTTCGACATCATAATTTGCCTCATTCCAAACTAATGATAATAATAAAGATCATTTGCAGCCCTTGCTTGTGCACTTGTATACTCTTCAAAAGAATAATTTCCGTGGGACCATTCGACCTTTCCATCGGTATCATGGCCAGATAGAAAGTCACAGCCTTTTAAAGAAAATCTTTCAGAAACAATGTTATCAGGCTCTTTCTCATGCCCATAAACTCTTCCAACATCTCCAACTGCCTCATTTTCATCTACATCGCCAAACTTGAGAGAGGAATCAGCCCTTGAATCCAAATATATTTAACCATGGCACTTTGTAATGCAACAAGGAGCACAAATACTATAAATTTCTCGGGACCTTGCAGCCGAATTCCTTCCAAAGAATCTCAAAAAATAAAAAGGAACTCGATGCAGATGAAACCAAATAAGCACTAAAGCTTATTTGAAATAAAACTCGAACAAAGGCAAAGAATAACCCAAATCGGTCCAAGATATTGGCCTATTGCTCCCGCAGCTAAGGTTAACACTCATTGATTGGCGCAAACATTGCAAATAAGAACATGGCGAGGGAAATAATGATGTCTTAAAACAAGTGAGCATAAGTCATGCCCCCATTTTCCTTTTTCAGGCCATTCCTGTGGCAAGGCGAAAGCCCCTCCGATCTGATCCGCTTTTCCCTTGCTAATTTTGAAACATCCGACCGCTTTTACATATTCACCAAGGAGGATAGACAATATACAACAACCGAGGTATCACGCCCTTGGGAACATATCCAACCAAATGATCAAGATATAGCTGCAAGAGTTGCAAATATGGGTGCATTGGTCCGAGTATCCCGGTAGTTGAGGCAATGAATTCAAACCAGAATAGAAGATGCCCAATTCCCAATTTGGGTCCTCACCGCAATGATCTAGAAGGCGCCATCCGAGCCTTTCTAGGTCCACTTTGAAAGCCCCCAACATCTTTGCAAACCACATAATATGCAAACCGTAATACATAATACCGAAATGCATCAAGCTCAACTCGACCGCACCCATTGTATCGGTCTTGATTTTGTTCTTGAAAAGAAATGAGACCCGCTCAATATTGATGCACCATTTTCAAGAAGCAAGAAATGGCGGACCCAACTGGTAGCCTTTCAAGAGGGAAAACATATCTAACAAATCCTTCACGCTCGCAACAAGAAGCAGATGAAACAAAGCACCGCTCAAGGCAAGCCATGAATGGCGCCAGATGGCGTAATCATTTCCGAATGAGAAACAAGGAGAGATAACCAACCACCGGATTGGGCCAAATGGGTAGAAGAAGGGGCCCCGTAAGAAGAATCCCGAAACCCAAAAAGGCAAATCGGAGAAGCAGGGGAAAACAGAGGCTTAAAAATGCACGGCTGCCGCAGGGCAACGCTTTGAACCGCATTACAAGCAAATAAGAACATAGGCGCATCTAAATAACTGATGTCCGAAAAACCAGGGAGGCTCCAGAGAGGAGAGCCACCATCTCTGCCGCTGGACCAATTAGGGCCACAATAATTTCAATACCTTCGAAAGAACTTCGAAAGAAATGCTTTGGCGGCGGAATGCCATGGAAACTTTGAATACTATGGCAAAACCGGCCGAAGCAAGCATCCCACCGCATCATCCTCCGCACTAAAAGCACTAATGCTTCCACTCCAAATCTGCTTCCACTATGATCCGCTATCCACACGGCTTGCATGTTCAACCCCTAAAATAAAAAAGAGGGCTTTTGTTGTGAGCCTTTGATGTTGGACAATTAGAAAAAAAAAAAAGCTAAATCAACGACTAAAAATGATGCACTCTAGATGTAATGATTAGTACATCAATTCAATACCATGAAATCTTAGGAAAGCCTTTGTGAAAAGCCGCATAAAAAACACAAAGAAAACCCCTTGTTATTATACATATTCTATGCATATACAAACCCCAACTATTCATGCCATCTCCAAGGCAAAAAAAAAAAGGATTATTTTGTGTTGATTTACACGTATGGTTTGGGGTGTACTAAAATTGTTTTGTGTTGATTTACATCTATGGTTTAGGGCAGGAAATTGTTTTTGTTGGTTTGGGGTACGAAATTGTTTTGTGTTGATTTACATCTATGGTTTAGGGTACGAAATTGTTTTGTGTTGATTTAGACGTATGGTTTGGGGTACAAAAATGATTGGTTGGTGTAACTTCCTATTTTCAAATCACAAATCACAAGTTACAACTTGCGCTTGCCTCCATAGTATTGTTGATTGTGCTTGATCATAGCATGGATGCGTTATAAGAATATATATTGTATTGAAGTTGCATCGATATATTCCAATTAGTTAAGAAATTCACCTTTGTACCTTTAAATGTCCAAATCTACACTAAAACAAAGTCAAAAGAAATAATCAATGCACGTGTCATCACAATTTACAATTCCACCTCAATTCATAAGGCTCTCCCAAGAAAGATAGAAGCAGATACAACATAGACCTTTGATCTAGAATCATAACATCAGCCTAATTTCCCCGCAAAATGACTATCATCAAGTCCAGATAAGACCAAACTTAAAAGCATTTCTACACATTCATATATGTTTACAACATGATTGAATTTTTAGAAATTTCAGACTTCAACCACAGAGTGCAAAAACATAATTATATAGATTGATTAATCATAGCAAGAACATCATAGACATGGTTCTTAACATAGTTGTATCTATGCCATGTCACCCAGAGTGGTATTTATTGATCAAGAGTGGATTTCTTAAGTGTGAACCATTTGTATCTCTTTGATGAAGTTTGAACCATCCGCCATGAGTGTTATGCTAAAGATAATACATGTGTCCGACATATCAAGAGATGGATGTCATAGCCAAATCAACTAACATTTAAAATCAATCAAAACTTGGAATCCCTCGGATTAAACTTTTATAGAATCAAAAATCTTATATGAATGCATGCGTAAGAATAAACCGTGTGTGGAATTTTTAAATAAGTTTGAACCTTTAGTATATATATATATATATATAACAAAATCATATCATGCACTTCTCTCGTTGAATATAGTTTTACATCCAAAATCTACCTTAGCCTCCTCAATTATGCATGTTAACACAAAAAAGCATCTTCGGGGCTTTATCTTCAATCCTCTATGGGTGCACTTAGATAAGTCAGATATGCTAAAAGAACCATAGCTTTCATCATGTATTTCTCTGCTAAATGTAGTTTTACATCCGAAAATTCACTTCGCTAGAACCCACATTTATATGCCTTCCCATGTCTCAGAAGTTCTCGCCCATACAAATTGTAAGCTCATCTCATACTATTGCAGCTTGTAGACTCTCCAATACATTTAAAAGCAATACGAATGATCATAATAGAGAGCACATAAGAAATTAATGTGATAAGGAAATCTAACGCCTCATTTATACATCGAATCATGCGATGCTAGAAATATGTTAAAACTTCTAACAGTATTTGAACGAAGCAATAAAGCAGCCAGTTTTTAGATATGCAATGTATAAGACAGAAAATGGCAAATGGTCTTAGCATACTAATTGTGCAGGTCTTGAATTTCAAGTAATGCAAACAGTAGATATTGTGTACTGCCAGAATAGATATTATGTAATTCAAGAAATAATAAATATTATGTACTGCTATAATGCAACAATGAAGGCAGATTAATATTTTACCTGGAACATAAAGAACATGTCAAGATGAAGACTGGCCTGCAAATTAATATATCAAAGCATTCTTTGCTTCAATGGATAGACCTTGAACCCATTATCAAGTGCAATCCATTTGCATGTTCAATTTGTCAAATTAGGAGTAAAACCCACATGCACATCAATATTGTGTCTTTTAAACATGCCGATGATGTGTATCTTTTTGCACATGTTGAAGAGGCTCGATATGTTAGAGGTAGCCGCCATGCTTTTCTCAGAGAATGAATATGATATAGGAATGCAAAACGATTAAGACTTACATAATTCAAGGATATGCATTCTCGTAAATAGGATTCTAGTGATTGATTGACACTGTCCGAATATCAAGAGATGGCCGCCATAGCCAAATCAGCAAAATCATGTAAAATTGATCAAAACTTGGAATTCCTGACTAAAATTTATAGAATCGTAAGATCTTATATGAATGCATGTATAAGAATAAACCGTTATGCGTATAGAATCCAAGATAACTCCAATTTTTTACCGAAACATATTATATAGCAGAGGACAAAGCGATATAATGATGTGGGAGCAAAATTAATGCATGGAGTTTTAATGCTAAAGCTCAAACCGACTTGCTTGAGCGGCCGAATTACATAGCTCTCCATCGAAGTTTAGTTTGGTACCCGTAACCACCTGATTTGTTTCTAGGATCGAGGAAGTGAGTTAGGGCTTGTGATAGAAACAAAAGAAATAGATCAAAATATGAATTGCAAATAGAAATCATACCAAATCTTAGCCATAATCATCAAATCCTGGCCTGCTGTTTGTGATTCTCCAACCACGGAGTTAGAGCAGAGGATGGCTATGGCGGCGTGTTCGGCAGTGAGACCTAACTCCAACCTTACACTAAAAAAGATTTGTGCATATGCAGCTATGGCGACCCTTTCCCTTGCCATGGGAAAAAGTCGAAAGTTGATCCAATACCATCCCTTGTTGCCTTCGTATCATCCTTACATTCACTTTGACCTCCATTCTTTCTATTGAACTGTTACTGCTCCATCAAGAGCGTAAGTGAAGAAGTCCTCAACTCTGATGGATAGGGTTAGGCCATGGCCAAAGAGGAACAAAGTTATGCATGCAATAATCACGACAAAAGGGCATGTCAATAAGCTTATAACAGAGAAGGGGCTTGAGAGCTGCCCAAAGATGTGGATATGGAAGATTGCGGTGCCCAATCACATCGCTCGCTCCCTTGCGGGAGTAAAGAGAGAAAAAAAATAGTTTTAATGTTCAAGGGGCAATCTTGACCGTTAAACAGAGAGAGCGAATCTCAGCCGTCCGATCTAGGGCGTGGTCCATTACAAAACATTATAATATAAGATATGCCACCGCGAAGGGTGGCCCATATATAATACCAACATAATATATAAAATGCATCATAAATGAGGGTTCTACCCCTCGGCTCACTCTCAAGGGGCAAATGACTACCTCTAAATAATAACAATAGATGGAATCATGATAATGGCGCTATCGGGCATAGGACAAATGGCTAGGGTAGTCCACTTGCAAGATAATCTAATCAGAAGATAGGGGAGAGGCCGCTCACCCAATTTCAAGCCTATCTCGAAAGCAAAAGTTTTTGCCGCTGGTCGCTGCTTCTCGCTTCTATTCCAACGGTTGATAAGAGGTCGAAGTACTTCCCTTAGTTTTCTCGGGGTCGCTACCGATGCCATGTGGCAAAAAATTGACCTCCCACATATTTTTACATGGGAGAAGGTTTGGTCGCAACCCCTTACGGGCTGCAGCCCCGCTTGCTATAGCAGCCGCCACCCCCTTACGCAGCTTTCCCGTGAGATTGTCTACACCGAAAATAGATTGCCAGTCCAAAATCTGGACGTTCAGAAATGCTTGAGGATTACTTTGATTCAGGTCAGCAACCTAAACTCTTCAGGTTGAAGTGCCCATGGGAAAATTTGGACCTCAAAAAATCTTGAGGTTGGAGGCCCATGGGAAAGCACCCTTTACGGTACCCTCTTTTGCATAATACGTAACGTAAGGGAGAACGGGAAATACGTTACGTATTCCGAGTCCGACACTGGAATTTCCGACATTGGCTATGGCCGATTCTGATGGCGGAAACTAATAACGTTTTGTTTAGTTGCAATACGTTAAAGCTCGAGTGCTCCTCCATCCATGTGCACGCCATTCCTGCTCCTGTTTATTCCCTTTTAATTCCTTTGTCGGCGTGTTCTGATGATGGGTATGGCTTCTTCTGATTTGATCTTTACCTCCTTTACAGCGCCACCGTCTCTTTGTTGCGCTGCAAATTTGTCAAATCTTGAATTAATACTGTACCTCAAAGTCAGTAAAGAATTATGGTTGGCTTATCATTAGGATTTCCAGATTTTAGGTTTATAGTTATAACTGTCTGTTCTATAATCTAGCTAAAAGTCGTCCTCAAGCTAAGATGTGGGGTGTTTGAACTTAACAATTCTATGATTATGGCAACGTGATTCTGATTTGTTGCATTGATTAATATATGCAGCTTTGAGTTTTTATTGTTGAAGAATGCTGGAAGGAGGCATTTTCAAACCTTGCTTGGGATCCAATTTCTCACGCACATGGAAGCATGTCAAGTCACCTTAAACGAGCATACAAGCCGGGCCCATGTACTGCTTTTTTTCAGACACGGTAAAGCCATCTTTTCATGGACTTTTGCTTGTTTCAAGATTTATAAATTCAGGCATATCCCTGTCCAACAACTGCTAAACAGAAAGTGGAAAACGGCCACATAAAACTCGTCAATATAGTTGGAGAAAATCTTGACCAGTAAAGTAATATTTCTTTATTTACCGGCTCCAATAAATTTATGGTACATTGATATAGATATCACAACACATCTGCACCAGCAGTAGTTGCAGAGTAGGAAGACAGTCATTGTCTTCAGTTGCTGCTGATCGAGGTTGCTACTGTAACAAATAATCCAAGCATGAGATTATGCTTGCTTAGCTAGGGTTCGTAGAAATTAGAGTACAATTTGTATAGTTCTAAACATGTGGCATCAGGATGATGCTGTATAAATTTGTCCGATAAATTTCCCTCCCATGGTTTTCTTCTGTGCTCTGGTGTAGCAAATTTAGAGGCTGCCATGAAGAACTCTGCAAATGCTTTAACAGGCAGAACCTGCACTGCAGGAGATGGATCCTGCATTGGCAGTAAGGAACTGAACATATGCAGCAGGTTTGGCATAGAGGCTGGGACTGGATGCCTTCCCATAAACAGCTCCTGACTCTGAGCCAGATGGAACGAAATAAGCTCCATCTAAAAACAGGTTCCCCTCCGATCTCCAGTTCCAGCTTTTCCATATCCCTTCATCGGTATATTCTCTTTTTGTGACCTGCCCATAAAAAAAATCCCCAAGTAAGAAAACTGGCAGAAAGACCCTCAAGGACACTCAACAACTAAAGGTAAAGTATTTACTTCTTTTGCGTTTACGTTTGTTGGTGCCAAGAATCGGTTTCCCTCCACATTTATGGTAGGGGCTGCACTTCCTCCTACTGCGTACATCTCCCACTCTGTATAATCATTGTTTACTACATGGAAATACCCATGTCTGCACCTGCATTTTCATAAACAGAGAATAATCAATATCAGAATGTGAACTTTTCAAACATTGTAACACTATCAGAGGGCTTGAATCAATCAAGCACCTTGGCATGCGCTCAATTAGGCCTTTTCCAAAATGGTTGTATGCAACTGTGACCTGCATTATCTTGTCTTCTGGATAATCATCACTATGGCCCAATAACATCACCTGTAGAGCATGAAACAGAGCATAAGATATAAGGGGGTTTGAATTGGATTAATGAAAATGTGGGAAGAATCTAAACCTTATCATGTTCGCTGAAGTGGTTGTTAGATATTGTAATGGCAGTGGATTGCATGATGGCATCGATCAAGCCATCTGTGCATCTTGCAAGGGTGCAGTGATCTATCCAAACATTAGTTGCTCCAAACAAGGAAATTCCATCTCCATCTGAAATAGTTCTCCAGCCAAAATGGGTAGGAGAGTCTCTAACCATCGCATTGCCAGCAGGTTTGCAGTCATGGACATTGATACCATGGATGATGACATGAGAAACATACTGCACTGTGATGCAAGGGCCATTCGAAATGTGCACATTGGCTCCCCTGCCATCTATGGTCTTGTAGCTGTTCATGATCAGCTCCTGTGTCAGCTGAATGTTCATGTCCCTTTCAAAAATGATCCACAGGGGCTCGGACTGGATCACTCCAAAGCGGAGTGTTCCAGGCCTTGGATTCACAGCATCATCATCACTGGGATCTGTGACAACATAGATCTCTCCATTCTTACCCCCAATTGCATTTCTTCCAAACCCAATTGCACAGTCTGCTAAGCGCTTTCGGTTGTTATGCCATTCTGGGTCACAGCGCCAGCAATCATCAACTGGGTTTCCTGTTGTCTCGCAGCCTCCCAGCGCTCTTCTTGAAGAATTGAACAAACTGTAATGTTTTACACAAGTTAGCAAAATTTAAAACTAAGAACAATGATGTATCCTGTATTGAGTTTCAATTCAAACAGTATGCTGTAGTATTGACCTGAAGATAAATTGGTGCTGTCCTTGTACTCAGATCCAGACTCAACAGGCATAGTTTCTTCAGGCTTCAACAGAGGCCTGGAAGCAGAGGCTTTCAATATGAGGACCACCAGTAGCAATAGCACATGAAGCAGAGCAAATGCAGACATATTTAAGGATTTATGAAGAGATCTGGCAATGCTGATACAAGGTATATGAGAGACAGGGCAGAGCTTTGATTTTTAACAAGAGACAACTGTGAGGATCCTTGGAACAGAGTGAACAAGTAATACCAAAATACAAGATTATCTATAGGACAGCAAGCCAACAGTGGAGGTAGCAAAATGGTCAGGTTGGAAGGCCAACCACCAGCAGGGGCCAACCAACAGTTTTCTTGGCAGGCTACCACTGATTCAAATGGCAGATGCAAATCTTTCTCCAAAGACAAAACAAAAGCAGCAGATAATAGGCTTCCAGATTAGATCCAGAAGCACAAGAAAGGAGCAGAAGAAAGATGCAGGAAGGAGCTCTGCTAGATCAGGGAAGGAGGAGGGTATATATAGGGCTAAAATACGCATCTCTTCCCTTTTTTTTTTCAAGTTTTAGAATGGTTGGGAATAAGCATGCAAATTGGATGATATTCGGTAGGAGGTTGGGGCACATACCCGCGTGCAGTAACAAAATAAGTTCATCATTTTGGGATGCAAAAAATAAGGTGCACCCAAACATATGCATGGGCCCAAGTACCTTCTACCATGTTTGCAGCATTATTTTTTTAAGGTATATAGGTAACTGATGTAGTGGTTGGCATGTTATACCTAAGTGAATTAGAAGTCCAATGTCTCGATCCACATTTTTCGGCATGTTGGTCGCAGTTATTTATACCTAAGTAAATTGGAAATCCGACATCTCGATCCACATTTTCTGACCGATTTGAAATCTTCTTTCTTTTATTGTTACCATACTAGTTCACTATAAGGATGTCATATAACTCCATCAAAAACAGGGAAAGCAAAAGAGAGAATTAAGGGAAAGAACAAACAAAGAAGAGGAATAACTTCAATCCACAAAAAACTATATAGTCATCTTGATATTTGCACCACTCACTTGCCTTTTACAAGTTGATTCTATTGGCTTCTCGATATGACACCACCAATATTATAAGAATTTAAGAATTGGAGACAGTAGTGTGTCGATGTGCATGTGGCCATGGTTAAGTTTAGCGGCGATGGTGTTTGCCCCCAAGGCCCACTTATCATCTCTCGACAAAGCCACGTTCTAGCCATTATTATGTTTGTTTCCCAAGCCTGCCACTCACATGTGCTATTTCTTTCACCATATATCCAATGGTTTCAAAAAGAAGCTCTTTCTTTGTCTTAATATATCAAAAAGTCTCAAAATGGAGGCTCTGGTTATATAATCTATTGGTCTGCTAAATTGCTCGTTGCATGTCCATACTTTTGGCAGTTTCCAATTGATTTTGTTAGGTATATGGTGCGTTGTCACATATGTACTAAATCTCCAGAGAAAGACATTGATGAGAAAGACATTGATGTGTCGGCTGCTATTCCATCTTTGTTGTAAGAAGAAAAAGAAAGAAAGCGAAAGCAACACCTATAGTTGAGACGGAAATTATATTAATGAAGTACTTTGCATAATAACATGTGCGTTGTCTTATTGGCATTAATTTGGATAAGAAAGCAGATACTCATTAATTTTAGAAAAGCAAAGGTTTTTGATATTTATTTTTGTTAGGTTAACACAAAAAGGATTGAGAGTGAAGGATGTATGTCAAGCACAAGTACACCCTTTCACAAAGTCAATAGAAATCTCTTCTCAAAACTACTAACTATTTCCAAATTAGCCATTCTTAAATCTCAATAATGTTGCATCGTCATTTTCAAATTTCAATGATGCCGCATCGTCTCTATGGCTTCCTATCGTTGGAGCTGTTCTGTGATATTTCTATAAATATATGATTTGCACATATTTGGTCAAGATTAAAAACAGCAAAATTACAGCCTAGTCTTTTAGGGTTTCTAAGCTTTTGATTGTTCAATATATTGAAGTGGGTCTTCAAATTGTATTTACTTTGTTCAAAAAGTTTCTTTTGAGGTATTTCCGTGATGGTACGTGCAAGGTAGACAAATCTACCTCGAGAAGAGAGACTTGGACAAAGGCGATGCAACAAACTTAGCCCGATAGGCGATGTCGATACTCAAACCTAACGACAAACCGCCAAGACATCCGATCATGCACACGAGGAGAGTTAGAAATAAATTCAGGTGACAGTTAAGGACAATACAGCTAGGATTGTAGATAAAAGAGTCGGTGCCCAAATTGCCCAAAGCAATTGGGTACAGAGACCCGCATGCAATAGCTTGAGGATAGCTTTCGATAGCGTGAAGTCCGAAATGCAACAGATAAGTTTGGTCTTGCTATCCTTCCGCCCATATGGACACCTTGTCCACCAAAGATTGACACCATGGGCTCGTGATAGGGAACATGTTAAGCATGCGACTAAGGTAGCTATATCCCATCTTTGATAAGACGCTGACGAGATGACCGCTATGATCCAACGGTTTATCCGCACAACTACTAAAAAAAAATCCGTTCGCGGATCACCAACTCGCATCCGGATGAGGCACATAGACCCACTTCGGGTTATTTCTCATGATCACTTGGGGTTAGGTTTTGGACAATGCAAAGTCCATTTTAAGCCCGTACATTTTGAGCTGGGTACTTTTTTAGGGGTTTTTAGCAGGTATACTAAGGGTTTTTGCCTACCCTGTTAACACAGATGGTACATCCATATTATATATAGGTGAATCTCGATACTGCAACTCTGCGGGTGTTTACATTTGCCACCTCCAAATAGGAATTGTACTTGCATTTGATCTCTTGGAACTATTGGGGCTTTCCATGGTAAAAGGGGGATTGTTTGAACTCCATAACTATGGATATGGATTTCATCTTCCTTATGGCAACCTCGAGAACATGCTAGACATAGGATACTAGATCTGCACGGCTATCAACACTCCTCGTTGTTTAATGAGTGCACAAAAAAGTGAGGACATAGTGACATAGCTTGCTATTATAGGACTATCTTGACACCTTTAGTCTCCCTTCACAAGACAGACATAGAAGATAGCAGAAATCATCCGCGAAAACCCGATCTTTCGCTTTGACAACATTGCGAAGACTTTTGACACGGTATCTAGGGAAAAGCTATGGGAGAGATTGATGCGCTTAGGAGTCCCTTCGAGTTGTAGAATATAGTACATGAGTTGTAAGAAACATGCTCACCGGAATGCCATCAAGTTAGGCTAACTTGTGAACAATAGTGTTGGGTCCGCTTTGGCTTGTTCAAGATGCAAGTGGAGGGCCTCGGTTTATGCACCATATCATTCAAAGACCTCATAAACGTACGATAATGTGGACCTCTTAGCTTACACCCCAGCCGGCATGCAAGAACACTTAGATGCCCCAAATACTATCCGCCAAGCCATTGGAATGTCGCTCATCCAATTAGTTGCTTCTCATCTTATCTTCATATCAGCCATGGAGGTTGTGTCCATCTACAAGTACGCGAAAGTAGAGTTCATTACTACCATATTTTGAAACACCATATTTTGGGACACTTCTATGTTGCAATGAGTCATAGCAAGTTGGAGGATGCTATATACAATGCAAAACAATGCTTATAAAGCGAGCTTTAGGACTAGACCCACCGGGTCACGCTTTATTCGCACGCGGTTGGTGGAGCTTGTTCTTCTATATGGAGGTGTAGGGACCGATGGTATTACTTTGCTACTAGGAATGACTTAGAGTGTTTTTGAAGGACTTTCCTGCTCGGCCACTTGGAGTAAAGTCTAGGTTCCCGTGATCGATACTTACTGTCGAAGACCAATTTCTCGCCTCTACGGAGGGTCAGGGCTAGAACGCCACCTCACATACTTTTAGAAGGTGGTCAAGATGGGCAATGCTCACCTCTCAAACCTCTCCTATACCATGACTTAGGTCTGCGATTGCTTCAAAGTCTATTGGAAGGAGAAGCTTGTCTCCCCGATGGAATGTGCAGGAGCAGAGGTGCATACCGGGTACGACGAGGAGGAATTATGATATGGTCCGGGGTGTGGGGATAAAGCCTTGTAGAGGTTGGGGCTTGTGAAGGATCCGCCTTTTGGTGAGTTGGTTATCACTAGAGGTGCTAGTGCATAACATTTAGTATCGCCCAAGGTTTAATTCCTCGCGGCAACAATGGTCCGCTTCCACATGCTTATAAACTTCAACTAGCTATGAGTGACCTGAAAGTGCACAAAAATAGAGAGCTGCAATCCCGAATCTTGAGCTTAAGACCATGCTATTAAAACCTCATGTAGAATAAAACTCTAAACCGCAGGATACAATCAAGAACTACGACTAATCCGGGCCGATCCGTGGCTAAAACTACCAAGGAACAGATGATATACATCGGGATAGAATTTCTTCTGAGAAATTTAAGCACGAGGCCTCTTAAGATCTCAGGCCTAGAGGAAACTGAAGAAGGGGTTACATCTGATGTCATTGAGCTTTTCTTCAAAGAAACTATGCATTTACACAAGCCTCAATTTGTGCATTGCAGACGAATTGGTAAGGGCTTTCAAAGATGTGGACGCCCAAAGACGATAATGCCCGTGATGTATACTATACTGCCTCGCCACGCCGCATTACCGCCACCGACCGAAAGTGTATTTACAACGCCAGTAGCTGTGTGGGTAGCCCTAGGGGGCAACTTGCCAGAAATATGTGCAACTAATAATGTGCACATTTTCCAATGTACACATTAATGTGGGCACACATTTCCATGTGGACACTTCATGCCAAGTGGGCCACACCCATAGGTGCAATTAATGTGCACATTTTCCAATGTACACATTAATGTGGGCACACATTTCCATGTGGGCACATTTGGCCACCTAGCCCTTAAAGGCAAGTGGGCCCATTGCCAATTATTCCACATGCCAAAGGGGATAATTGGAAACCCTAACCAACCCCTTGTCTATATAGGGTGGGGAAACCCTAACTTGCCCATTTTCGATTCTAGGGCTTTTAGAACTCTGCTTTGGTCTGCCTCAACAGCCTAAAACCGCCTTCCGCACTCACCGGAGAATTGCACCATTAGTTTCCCTTGATTCGAAAAAGCCAAATAGATGGTCGAGCTCAGTCGAGGAGGAGCCCCTCAAGGATCGTATTGAGCCAATTAGATAGTCTAAACCCTATTTCACCATAGAATCAGTAGGGTTTAGCCTCTTAGATTGCCCATAGCAGCTCTCTAGATCTCTAGATAGCAGATTCTAACTAAAGAACCTAACTCTATGTTGTAGATTAGATCTAGTTCTTTAGTTCTCTCAGGAAGTATGGATGATGTATCTCTATGAACTCCTTGTATTGGGAAGGGGGTAGAGACCTAAAGCTTTGTAGTTGATGCTCCTAGAGTAGCCTCTAGCACACCTGTAGTTTCGCCTGTGGACAAGAGCCCCACCGGATGTGGGTGAAGGGGCCGACCAGGCCGAGAAGGAGGTTCATGTCCCGACTCTTGAACGGTCCCTCCGTGTGTAAAGCCCACCGGGATCATTGTGACTAGGTCTAATGGCTTGCCACTGCGTGTGGGGCAAGGCATGGGCTCGGCACCCGTGAAGTGGTGTTCACTTTCCGTTGGGTTCAATCCCGAATACGGGCAAAGGCCCTCTAGTCACCTTGAGTCAAAGATGTAGATCTCGGAGGGAGTGATCCCTACCGCCCATCCGAATCGGGAGGATGAGCCCAGAATAGCCCTTTTGGCTATGCATCCTGGCGGCTACAGGCCAGTCCCGACACGCTTCAGCCTACTCGCAAAGTGTGCAATGGAGGGGCGGATGGAGGGACAACCCTAAGCCATGTTCATATGCCCGCAAATCCATTGCCATGAATTCCGCCCCAACTGAATGAACTTTGAGTCGAGACCTGTGACCCAGCCGGGCCACCCCTTTGAGTCCGAGCCTTGTTAGGATTCCTATGTGATGTGTGCCGATCTTTGTCGCCTGCAGATATGTGGGAGGACCATCCTTCACTCGTGATGGTCATATGATGTTGATGTATGAAGGGCCCTATCGACATGTATGTTTACGCCTGCAGCCTAGGTAGGCCCCCGAGGGGAGATAGTAGACGGTAATGACCCTTCACTCTTCCCAATCGGGCACCGGCCACGGTTGCTGTGTCATGTGAAGGGCCTCGTATTAGCATGGAATATGGTATGGGGATGAACTTTGTACTAGTTTGTATAAAATAAAAATGAGTGCACCGTGATAGTGTAGTAGGGGACGCCACAGTAGACCAATTTTGGTGAAATTCATGATAGAGGAACCTAAACACAGAGTGCTACAAAATCATAGCACATTATTGGACCATGATTTAACTTCTGCACAACAAGAAGTCAGAAAACGAGAATGGAACAAGGTAAAAGAAGCAAGAGCAACTCGAGGTAGTAGCATACCTAGACAACACAGAAAAGCGGTCATCACTAAGTAGAGAAGAGAATAGCAATTTCGACCTTGAAGGTGTTAACATGAAATGTCCGTGGTTTATCAAAAGAAAAAATGGAGGCATCTGTACAAACATGGCAAGATAAGAATTTGATATTAATAGCAAACATGGGAACACCAGCACCCGGCCTCTCCCGATCCGCAAGGCTTTAAAAGTAGGAAGTGTGTGGAATGAGAAGGAAGAGCATACTGTAAAATTGCTGTATGCCGATCCGAGATTGCGCACAAAGTTAGCATTTATTCCAAGCATATACATAATTAGTACTTATGGATTTGCATAGAACAGTCGGCTGAGTATATATCTAGCTCTATGCTATTTTTGCGCCTTTGAACATGCATATCTATGATCACATGGACAATGCATGATCAAACCCGGTTCCATGAATTGTGCAAAGACACACTCCGGCCTTCGTGAATGTAGGAGACTTTAATGCTAGAACCAGACGCTGCAGTATGACCTCATTTGAGGGGCTCCCTCGAATAATTCGAGGACGATGATACATCCTTCCAAATGCAATCCGCAGATTACTTAAAAAACAACATGGGAGACCTTTTCTTGGAACTAGGGACAATCTGCAAATTGGAAATCATGAATGGCAGGTTCAGGTAAAAATACATGCTTCACTCACTTAGAATCCAATACAGTTGACTATCTGCTAGCAAATGGCAAGAACTCCATACTTGATTTCTATGTGATGGATAAGTTGTCAGAATCAGACCACGTTCCATTGTGCTTTGAATTAGCAGGACATGTATATGCCAAGCAGGACCCAACAAGTTTCACACCTAATTTGAAAGTGGACGATAAGAAAAGTAGCCGGTACGCCAGTCATCTTGAGAATCTAACCCACAAAAAGTTGTTTGACCGGGAGGTGGAAGCAGACGCATTGAAATTCTCGTCCAATGGAGGAATTGATATGGTCTAGGGGTATGGGATAAAGCCTCGTAGAGGTTGGGGCTCGTGAAGGATCTACCCTTTTGGTGAGTTGGTTATATGAAGTAAAATGTTGATGCATGCTATCTCAACATTCTTTGTGATGTTGAGGCTATGGAACTGGTAAAAATTTCACATTAAAAAGCCAGATGAAGCCTATGCTTGAGCTAGATCCACAACATTATCTCGCAAAACACATTTACCTTGAGGAAGCTGTGAGACTCATTGCACATCCGCATTCGTGCTCACCGCCTTCGAATTGAGATGGGCATGGCTCTCATCAATGTTATCATTCAGAGTTATTGAGGAGGAGTACCACACTCTTTAGAATTGTCAAGCATTTGCACCTATCGTGGTGCACTATTCTAAGTTGGTGCGATCGCTTTATATGATGTTGCACAATCGCTTCACAAAGATATCGGGATCATATCACCGAGGTGATGGATATGCACATTCAATTGTACCGAAGAAAGGTTAGGTATATAAGATTAGACATGATGAGGTGAGTATTTATCCCAAGAATTTAAAGCTTATTTTGCTAACCATAGAATTAGAAGGCAATTAACATGCGTGTATTCAAATGAAGAAAATGGTGTGGCTAAGAGAAAGAATAGAACCTCGCCAATGCTATCGATCGATGCTAAAATATTCAGGATCGCCAAACTTCCGTGGATGAAGTCGTGAAGACTATTGTGTATATTTAAAACTTATTGCCAATTTCAAGCAGCAAATGAGCAGTTCCAAAAATGCTTTGGTCAGGTAAAGTCCCTTGCTATGATGATTTAAGAGTCTATGTATGTCTTGTTTTTGCACATGTACCAAAGCAAATATTCATCCAGCCTGCCAATGCCATGTAACAGATTGGAAGGCAATGCCCGATGCGCACTCTAACAAATATAGAAAGAAAACATCCCAGATGAACACATAGGGTTGTGAATCTAGCTTACTAGGAGGCATCACAAAGCCCAAATTGCTAAAGTGAAAAGAAAAGAAAACAATCGATTATTTGGACCGTGTAACTTTTTAATTAAATCTCAGCCATAGAAGTTAGGGCATGATTCATGACATGCCCAATAACTTTATCTCTAACATAACATATTATTGTGGTGAGGTCGATAAGAGGGCAGCTTTAAATGTAAGATATTTTTTATATTTCAAATAGCATATGTGTATGCATCAGAAAAATTTGGATGAAAGTAGGCATTTCTGGAAGCTTCTAAACACGCTCTGGACGTTGGAGTAGGTTTTGGAAGATCCTAGGTGCGCTGTTCTGGAAGCTGCTGGATTGTCCTTGGCGTCATTCATATAAGACAGGAAGAGGCATTAGATTGTGCTCCATTGGACCAAGATTCTGGCCTCTGAACGCAAGGACGAATGGACCAAAATTATCAAGGTAAGCATTTCTGATTCTTACGACAATTTGGTAATAGCAGCAGAGGAAGGTTAGGTTAAAAGCAGAGTAAGATCCGGTTGAAGAGAGGCTACAAGAGAAGATTAAATATGGGTCTATGACTTTGAGAAAGATGGGTCATGCTATGCCTTGGGTAGTTCTGCCTCACGCCATATAAACGGGAAAGATACAGTTGTTTGCACGCGCTTTATTTGTATAGTGTCGAAATGGCACGACTGGACAAAGATCCATTTCTAATTGTATTTCAAGACATAAAGCTGAGTGATCAATTCGGCATGCCTAGGCTTATGTACACGTCGAATTGATCACTCGACTATATGTCTCGAAATACAATTGCAATGTTGCAATTCTAATCTGGTACTTGCTTAGCCTTAATGGAATAAACGGATTCTAAGGACATATATATTGTTCATGTAATAATTATAATTCTTCTTAGAGTTAAGTTATAGAAGATGCTAGAAATTTTGAGATCGTTAAAGTGGTACAAAAATTGATTATGAATCTTGGGATATGAATAGTGTGCATAATTACTATGCAGGATTATATTGAAGTGTTCTAAGTTTTAATTACATACAAGAGTTATCGAATGGTATGAGTATCCAATTTTAGTACACAAGGGGGATTTTGCCAAGGTGATGGGAATAATATATAGAATAAGATGACGGTAGACCAACACTAATGGGCTACATAGCATAGTGAACTTTCTCAAGGGTCAAATAATTTCCTCAAGAATAGAAAGCAAGGAAGTGTCTTTAGGCAAGAATTTGATCTTCTCAGTGAATTCTGAGCCCAAAGTATCAAGTTCTGGGCTTTCAGATCTTCAAATGAGTTGAGCACCCCAAATAAATTCCTCGTGTTTGTTTGTTTGCTTGATTTATCATTGAGGTATTTTTCTGTTAAATCCACATCCTATTTTGCATATAAAATAGTGTTTTAAGCTCATCATATAAATACGGAAAATTTTGACACGATACCTAAGGAAAAGCTAGGTAAGAGATTAATGCAGTTGGGAGTCCCTTTGGAGTTGCAGAATGTAGTACATGAGTTGTAAGAAACATTCTTAGCCTGAATGCGATCGTCAGGCTAACTTGTCAACAATAGTGTTGGGGTCCACCAAGGAGGCTTGTTCAGCATGCAAGTGGAGGGCCTTAGCTTATGCACCAGATCATTCAGCAACTCATAAACGCTGATAAATGTGGATCTCTTAGCTTACACCCCAGCCGATATGTGGCAACACTTAGATGCCCAAAATACTTTTCTCCGCCAGCCCATTGGAATGTCGTTCATCCAATTAGCTACGCCTCATCTCATCCTCATATCATCGTTGATGGAGGTTGGGTCCATCTACAAATGCATTGAAAGTAGAGTTCACTATTACCATATTTAGAGACACCATATTTTGGGACACTTCTATGTGGGAATGAGTCGTGGCAAGTTGGAAGACGCTATATACAATGCAAAACAACAGTTATAAAGCAGAGCTTTAAGACTAGACCTACTGGTCACTCTTATTCACACGTATTGGTGGAGCTTGTTCTTCTATATGGGTTGGAGATGGTGGACCGATGGTATTACTTGCTACTAGGAATGACTTAGAGTGTGTTTTGAAGGACTTTTCGCCTTGGGCACTTGAAGTAAAGTCTTGGATCCACTATCGATACTTCTATCTGAGACCGCCGGTTTCACATTGTCAGGGCGGCGTTAGAACGTCACCTCATATACTTTTAGAAGGTGGTCAGTATGGGCAATGCTCATCTCTCAAACCTCTTCTATACCATGACTATGGGTCTGCAATCCCTTAAAGTCTATTGGAAGGAGAAGCTTGTCTCTCCAGATGGAATTGGTGCAGATCGAGGAGGAATCACCTGAAGTAAAATGTTGATGCATGCTATCTCAACATTCTTTGTGATGCTGAGAGTTTGGAACTGGTAAAAATGTCACACTAAAAAACTAGATGAATCCTATGTTTGAGCTGGGTTTACAACATTATCTGCGAACACATTTACCTCGAAGGAAGCCTTAGACTCATTGCCCATCCGTACCGGTGCTCACTATCTTCGAATTGAGATGGGGTGATGGCTCTCTCAATGTTATCATTCAGGAGTTATTGAGGAGGAGTACCACACTCTTTAGAATTGACAAGCACTTGCACTTATTAGGATGCACTATTCTAAGTTGGTCCAAATAACGAACCAAATCTATGTGATGTTGCACAGTTTTGCTTCATTAAGATACTGGGATCATATCTCTAGGAGGTAATGGATATGCACACTCAATTGTACTGGAAGAAAGGTTAGATATGTAAGATTAGGTAGAGGAGGTGAGTATTTATCCCAAGAATTTAAAGTTTTTTGTGCTAATCATGGAATTAGAAGGCAATTAACATGCGTGTATTCACCCCAAAGAAAAATAGTGTGGCTAAGGGAAAGAAGAGAACCTCACTCAATGTTTGTCGGATCGATGCTAAAATATTCGGGACTGCCAAACTTCCCGTGGAAGGAATGAAGTCATGAAGACTATTGTGTATGTTTAAAACTTATTGCCAATGTTGAGCAAAGAAAGGAGCAGTTCAAAAATGCTCGGTCGAGGTAAAGTCCCTTGCTATGATGATTTAGGAGTCTCTGCATGTCTTGTTTTTGCACATGTACCAAAGCAAATATTCATCCAGCCTGTCAATGCCATGTAACAGATTGGAAGGCAATGCCCAATGCATACTCTAATAAATATAGAAAGAAAACATCCCAGATGAACACATAGGGTGGTGAATCTAGCTTACTAGGGGCATCAAAAAGCCCAAATTGCTAAAGTGAAAAGAAAAGAAAACAATCCAATTATTTGAACCGTGCAACTTTTTAATTCAATCTCAACCATAGAAGTTAGGGCGTGATTCAGACATGCCCAATAACTTTATCTCTAACATAAGATATTTTTTATATTTTGGATAGCACATGTGTACGCATCAAAACAATTTGGATGAAAATAGACTGGAAGCTTCTAAACACGTTCTAGATGTTGGAGTATGTTTTGGAAGATCCTTGGTGCATTGTTTTGGAAGCTTCTAGATTGTCCTTGGCTTCATATAAGAGAGGAAGAGGCGTTAGATTTGTGCTCCATCAGGACCAAGATTCTAGCCTCTGAATGCAAGGACGAATGGACCAGAATTATCAAGGTAAGCATTTCTGATTCTTACGACAAGTTGGTAATAGCAGCAGAGGAAGGTTAGGTTAAAAAGCGAGTAAGGTCCTTTGAAGGCTGCTCTTGGGAGAAGATTAAATATGGGTCTATGACTTTGATAAAGACGGGTCACGCTATGCCTTGCGTAGTTCTTCCTCACGCCATATAAAGGGGAAAGATACAATTGTTTGCATGTGCTTTATTTGTATAGTGCTGAAATGGCACGACTAGACAAAGACCCATTTCTAATTGTATTTCAAGATATAAAGCTGAGTGATCAATTCGGCATGCCCAGGCTTATGTACATGCCGAATTGATCACTCGACTATATGTCTTGAAATACAATTGCAATGTTTCAATTCTAGTCCAGTACTTGCTTAGCCTTAATGGAATAAAAGGATTCTAAGGACATATATATTGTTCATTTAATAATTATAATTCTTCTTAGAGTTAAGTTATAGAAGATGTTAGACTTTTAAACTCGAATTGAAACTTAGTCATCGGATTGGACATGAGAAAGGCAGTATCCAGATTTGGCAGTTCCCAAGCTATAAATTTTGAGATCGTTAAAGTGGTACAGAAATTGATTATGAATCTTGGGATATGAATGTATGAAGAAAGATTAGTGTGCATAATTACTATGCAGGATTATATTGATGTGTCCTAAGTTTTAATTACATACAGAAGCTATCGAATGGTATGAGTAACCATAAACAAGAGGGATCTTGCCAAGGTTATGGGAATAATATATAGAATAAGATGACGGTAGACCAACACTAATGGGCTACATAGCATAGTGAAATTTCTCAAGGGTAGGGCAGGTAGGGCGGCAGGTTTAGGCGGCCTCTTGCCGCCTCTCCAAGTCGGTACTGCTGCGGTGGAATGAAATTTTTCTTGTTTCTCTGGAGCCAGGCAGGAGATCCTTATGACGCCTGACAAGACTGTAGCGGGTTGAAGATGATCTCGTTGTTCTAAGATCCGATTATCTTTTGCAAAGAATCGATTTCTTTTGATTTCAAGAGGTCTTTCTTGGATCCGGGTAAGGGAGATCGTTTTTCTTTGTAGGGCATAATCTTCTTTGAGTTCTTCGTGTATATTTTGGAGCAGTGTTAAGCATCATAGGTTCTTCCTTTATCTTTCACACTCTTTTCTTGGCAAAGAGTTTGATTGTATTTGGTGGTCAAGGACATGGTATCTTATCCCTCTAGATCTTGAAATGCAAGAGATTCTTAGTCGGGGAGGTTACATGAACCGCAATCTTGAGAAAGAAAAGAAATTCCTCAAGAATGTGATCCTCATTGGAGAATATTTTTATTTAAGTCTATCTAGGGATGCTCCTGGGGATTGGGTTTTGTGGCTAAAGGTTCCATGA
This sequence comes from Isoetes taiwanensis, assembly GCA_021234155.1. Taxonomy (NCBI): domain Eukaryota; kingdom Viridiplantae; phylum Streptophyta; class Lycopodiopsida; order Isoetales; family Isoetaceae; genus Isoetes; species Isoetes taiwanensis. The sequence goes on along the minus strand of JAJEKV010000038.1, from coordinate 3,632,759 downwards.
CAGTTTGCAATCTTGAGAATTCTATAAGGCTCAAGTTTGTTATATTCAGTTAGTTCTTTGACAAGATTGATTTCTGAGAAGGGATTGTGATGATAATGCCGAGCTAGGGACATCAAATCTTGAGATATATTATGCACCTGGACTTTAGAGAGGAGTTTGGCGGTGGAGCTTGTTCTAAGCCTAGCCAACTTGAGGATAACCGTATTTCCCAACAATGCAAAGATTGCATCAAGATCCCTCTTAGTGTCCGGACGGGGATCGTAGAGGCGTTGGCGATGGCGACTCTTTGGATCGATGTGGCGGTTTTTCTACAAAAACATGTCTCTTTATCCGTATATTTTCTTTATTTGTGAAAGTTTTGTGTGCTTAATTTTACCAAGCCATAAATAACATGGCTATCTGATTTGCTAAAATATTTCCAATCTAACTCTTAAGGAGTTCTGAATAAGCATAGCTTATGGGAAGCGAAGATGTTGAGGTATGCTCCTGTAGTAACTTCCCATATTGTTGATGCATGTACTCTTTTATTTGATAATATAAAAATGGCACCTTCATGGTGTCACCTTGCCTCCAAAAAAAAAAAAAAAAAAAAAAAAAAATCTCAAGGGTCAAATTCCTCAAGAATAGAAAGCAAGAAAGTGTCTTCGGACAAGAATTCGGTCTTTTCAGTCAATTCTGAGTGCAAAGTATCAAGTTCTGGGCTTTTAAATCTTCAAATGAGTTGAGCACCCCAAATGAATTCCTTGTGTTTGTTTCTTTGCTTGATTCATCATTGAGGTATTTTTCTGTTAAATCCACATCCTATTTGGCATATAAGATGGATTTGGAGTGCTTTAACTGAAGCAGTGGGTGTTTGACATGCCAACTAAGAGGTTCTTAAAGAATCTAGCCATTTAGAATTAGATTTGGATTTTTCGAATATACCAAACATCCCACAGGCTCAAAGAAAGAAAAGATGCAACTCTACATAACGATTCATTTTGCATTTTTTTTTTATTCCGTGGATCTTTTGCATGGGCTCGAATTCCACACTAAGAAAAGAACAATCTAGATGACAACAAATGCATAATTTTGCAAATGTAATACAAAATGCAACTAAAAGAATAGGCTAGACCATTTTGCAAATGTAATCCAAAATGCAAATGAAAAACAAGCTAAATCGCTACATCGGCATGATTTGCAAATCTAATGCAAAATGCAACTATACCCAGCTGCATTGGCTCAATACATCCCCAAAATATTACTTTCCTATGATTTTTGGCGTAGGTTAGCCGGGAAAAGGGGGACTTTTTTTTTTGTTATGGCATGAGGGGTTTGCATGGTGAGAAATAGCAGGGCCCCTGTTCACAGGGGCTGCTAAGGGCAGCCCGATGGGGGCGGCCTGACCAGCCCGACGGATGGAGGAGGCGATGGAGGCCATGCAGGCGCCTGGGCGGCCTGCCTCAGCTCAAATCGGCTGCGATGGCATCTATGGCGGCTTCTTGGTTCTTGTTGGTTCTGATTTTGGAGGGCAACTCCACCTTCACCTATTTCGGTTCTTCCCTTTTCTCCCGATTGCAGGGGGTTTGGACCGGCTTCGATGTGTTTGTTACGAGATATCTTTGCCTTGGTTTGGTTGGAGGGTGTAGACATGGTCAATCTGCAAAAAAATCAGCCTTGTTGGGTTTTGAAGCCAATCTTGATTGGCTTGGAATTGGAGCCCTGTAATTGGCGTAGATGGGGCAATGATAAAATTTGAAGGGGAGTAGGTCATGATTGGAGCCTTAAATTCTAGCTGGTTGCTCCATATCTTGTAGGGGAAACAATAATGTCTTTTATTCTTTGTGGTCATATAAAATCTCCTGGAATTACATTTTAGTTTCGATGCTTGTTCACGTTGTCATTCTAGAACTGAATTATAGCTTAGATATGGATAGCGACTACATAGATGAACAAATCGGCAGGAGACATGAAGATATCCTCTTTCGTTGGTTTCTCTCTGTGTAGGCAAATGAGGTGCAATCGGCATCTGATCCGTTAACAAATTGGATGTAGAGCATTTTTGTTTTATCCCTTCCGGTTTTGTTTTAGCGAGAGGGTATTTCAACATGTTTACATGACAACGAATATTAGCGGGGTGATATACGGGGGTATGGGGAGCGTGGTGATATACGGGGGTGTGAGGTGTAAAATTTGACACCCTTGTGCTTCATCGCTTTCACAACGTCATAGCCACGTCATGTTTTAAGCTCCGTCGGCAAATGTTGACCCCACAGAACATTGCCATGTCAAAATTTCCAGGTGGCCAGAACTTAAGCCGTAAGAGCATTTTCTATGTAATAAAAAAATTAGAGCTCTCAAATATTTAATAGTTGTTCAACATAATTTATTGTGGCCTAAGGAATGATTCTTCTTAAATATTCCTTTACCCTTCATTTTCTTTACGTCCGTTTTTCCTGTAATGCCTGTACATTTGGAGTGGCTTGTTAAGGTGCTTATTTCTTACAAGATGGTAGTGTGGTGCCCCGAGACTTTTTTAACTACAAACAGATTACGCTTACTAATAGAACAACACGAACTTTGCTTAAAGCATTATCAAAGATAAGTATCCATATTGGTGGATCAGTCAAAAGTACTAAGCTGTCTGTTTTGCATCAATGAGCCACTAATTGAACAATACAGTAGAGATAATGATCATATTCTATATATTAATAACACAGTTCCATAGGTTTGCAAAATGCGAGATGTTTAAAATTAGCTCGGATTGGCATCGAAATAAACCTACCTACCTTGTGCTAGACTCTTCTCAAAAAGTAGGACAAGGGCGCTCCACCTCTTCTACTCTCCACCTCTTCTACTGCTCCAATTCTTCTACTGACTTACATCTTTTTTGGTTACACCTTGCTAGTATGGATACGTGGATTTTTGCTTGCCTATTTTTATATGAGGACTTGACTGATTTATTGGAACTGTACCACGTGAAACAAGTTTCATTAAATCTGGATCCTAATAAAACCATCCACATATAGAGATCCAGCCTATGTGCACTACAACAACCAACATTCAAAATGTATGAGTTAAAATTCTTGTAGTCCACATTGATGTCCTCTCAACTTTCTTTAGCAATATACGCAAAACCACCATTATTATCTTCCATATCAAATTGTGGGAGCAGGGCAGCTGCTTGATATAGCTGAATTTGACAAATGTAGTGGAAAAACTGTCAAATTAAGAAGGAAACAAAAACAAAAATACGAAATGAAGAGGGAAATCTATCAATTTTAGGCTAACCATCATACAATAAAAAGCCAAAAGAACAACACAGAATGAAGCCAAGTGCCCAACTTCATTGTCAACAATGTTATTGTCGCCTTTGGTTAGCAAATCCACCTCGCCCATTTCTTCATGTTAAATGAAGCGATGGACAATGGGTATTTCATGACCCTCAAACATTGTAAACAACAATCTTGCCAGCTCGGTACTCATGTATACAAAGAGTCTTACAAAGTGGTTCCATGCTTCCACACAGCACAACTAATACTAGAGTTTTGCTTCAAACTATACACATCATGAACGATGGACAATTGGTATTTCATGACCCTCAAACATTGTAAACAACAATCTTGCCAGCTCGGTACTCATGTATACAAAGAGTCTTACAAAGTGGTTCCATGCTTCCACACGGCATCAAAGCTATTGTGACAGATATTAAAAGCTCTCAAACAATTTTTTAGATCAAAAACATAATTCACTCTCGCCATCTACCTAAAGAATGATTCCTCTTGTTTACATTGATGTCCTCTCAACTTTCTTTAGCTATATACTTAAAACCATTATCTTTGAGCTGTTCTATCTTCTAAGTCAATTCTTGTGGGTGCTTGGGCACCGCCAAGAGTCATTTATCTTTTCTGTTGATATAGATGAATCTAGCAAATGTAATTGACAACACTCACAATAAGAAGGAAAACAAAGCAAAAAAAATATCTACAGAGCAAAATGCAGATGGAAAATGTACGTTCTGCCTTATTAGAAAACTAAGTTCAAAATTTCTCCTATTTTTAGATGCCTCAATTACACCTGCCAATGATAGCTTTTAAATGCAAAGAGCTACGGAGGGCGAATTGTGAATCTGGCTCTTATAAGCATCTTCTTGCATGGACTTGTGAACGTCTCCAGAAATTTACAAAGCATAATTCACATTCCTACTCATCCACCGACATATTTTGTATTAAATAAGAGAGCAACAAGCAAATACCGGGATCCGCGGGGATAGCAGCAAAAAGGAAAGACTGATGCAAGGTAAGACATAGCATATTCCCAAAATGTAAAGCTTAATAAACAGATGGAACTGTAAACAAACGTTCAAATTAGCTAATATTCAAACACATGAACATAAGAAAGCGAGATGTACCAAATTATAAGCACCCAAATAATCCCGCATATGTGCGTGTGTACGGAAGATGCATGATTCACTATCATGTAATTTTCGAGATAGTGGCAAGATGCCTTACATTTAATTCACATAGTATCGTTAAGAGAGCCATCATTCACATGCAAGCATGAACACAAATATGCAAGTTGGTGGCCCAAGCTTGCATGAATGTTGGGAGCATGCCCCCCATAACTTTGAACAGGTTTCCTACGCTAAATAATAATTAAGACATGCAAAGGGTCGGCAAGGACAAATCGGCCGGGCGGTCGAAAAAATTAGCGATCCTTCTTTTTTAACCTTCCTTTAGTTTATCCTCACATATTTCCCCTCGATGCCAACCATTGCAAAATGTAGATCATCTATTACAAGCAAACCCCGCAACATACTTAATTGCATGATATTTGTTTCGTTGTTTTCTATGCTATAGTCTGTACAATGGATGCATAGGCCCATGCGCAATCCATCCATTAAATAAATCTTCAACTCTATCACTATCATCATTCCCGCAAACAAAGATAGCAAAACAGGGCTAACCCGGGCTAAGGGTGCAAACGGGCCTATAATTCTCTCAAGTATCAACATTGCTGCAAAAAATAATACCAAGTGAGTAAACAATACCAAGCATTCAACCTTTATCATTTCCTTAGATGAGCGAGAATGCACTGATATCTCGATCACGCAAATCCTTTTGCAGGTGTGCATAATTACAAATAGCTAATGCCCGGTCACTAGGAATGACCCTCGACTATCATTTTTTGTTGTCAATAGTTCCCACCTCTGTTTGGGATTGTAAAATTTCTGATACCACGGTCTGTGAGAGCTTGATCAATTATTGGAATCTCTACCACGTGAAACAAGTTTCTTCAAATGACTTGAATAATTTGACTATCCATCTACGGATAAAGATCCAAACCCATATGCCTTTGCAACATTGATGTCCTCTCACTTTCTATAGCTATAAACTCAAAACCTACTTAAACAAGATTGCCATACCCAAAGATCTTTAAAATTTGTTCCATCTTGTCTCAAATTTAAGAACGAAAAAAAAAAACACAGTTTGCGGCCTTGCAAACCGCTATTCTTGGCCGACGAAATGAGCTCTCAAAAGCATGTGAGGCCCGAGCAAAATTTTAGGGTAACAAAATGGGAGATTGTTTTATTTTTATTTTTTGGGTTGCCCCTAGGGGGCAAACCCTCGTTATATGGGTATGTGGGCATATTGGTATATGCCCAAGATATGCCTAGCATATGCCGGTGGACCCGCTAAAAACTGCTCGACCACGAAAATTGGCGGTGGCGATCGCTGGGCGGCCAGGCGTGGAAATCGGCTAACCGGCTCCAAATCTGGAAGCTCGACTATGGAGGTCGATGCATGCGCTATGGAGGTCACGACTCTTCAATTTTGTACGATCTCTTTGTTTCTAATCTATCTAGCTTTAGCATTACTTGGCTTTGTGCTTTTTGTTGCGGGGATGTTGAAGAGAGGTTTGATTTGTTGTTTGGGGAGCATCTTAGCCCTGTGGGAATTAGGTGAAGCGTCCTCTGTAAGAACCCGGCCATATTTGAGGTTTGATATTGACAATGTGAGGCCTTCAATATTCTAAAGTTTACTCTGTTTTGTGGTTGGAAGCCAAATTTCCTCTATTTTTAGCTTTTGCAATGGATATGCAATAGATGCTCTCTTTCTATTGCAGATTTGTTGATTCTAATGCATGATCATGCGATGAAACATGTTCTTCTAGATGTGCCATGATTTTGCAAAGAAAGACTGTGTTCGCAGAAGTGACGAGTGGCGAATACATATTTACGCATTTATCAATTTAAATGCGTCAGAGCCATTTTTTTGTACCGGAATCCTTCCTGTTTGCCAAATGGATTTGTTAGAAAACTATCCGTTAGGGTATTCCGCTAGGGCAAAACAGTGTTTTGCCGGGTTTGATGCATTGACATGGAGTTACAATATCTCTATCCGATCGGGCGGATTGAGTAAAGATAGCACCAAAAATTTGAAGGTATTCATGCTCCCCGCCACAAAATTAACTCTCAAGCGTGTGGAAGAACATTTGATTCAAATTTACCTTTGTGAGGTAATCTACATATGATTCAATAGAAATGTGCAAATTCTGTTAAAATCTTTCAAAACCCATTTTGTAAAGATTGCCAAGACGTTATGCGCTTTATGTTCTCGTGCTTATTTCTTTGATTTTGCATATTCTAATTTCAATTAGATTTTAGAATTCTAACTCACCGTTGATGCAGATCTGATTTCATCCGATATATGTCTCAAGTTCTTCAAGCCCAAGCATTGATGTAGTCGTCGTCGGACCGGGAATCAAAAACAAAATGTTGTCTTTATGCACAACCATTTGGTTGGGAAACATGTCGCCAAGTCTGCATTTTTCATCCGAGGCTCGCCAGATGAGAATGAGCCAAGTACTAATTAATGTCTTTTTCATGTCATGATTCCATCGTAACCTAACCCTCCTCCCAAAGGTCATCTGTTTTTGTATATTCCTTACGAAAGCTCTGCGACCGACTAAAACACCAAACCCCGCGCCCGAGCTAGAAAAACTACGGTGAGTTGCTACCTCTATATTACCTAAGACGATAAACTCTCGATATTGGGCTAATTCTATGGTTTGGCAAGCATGAATTCTCGACGCATTTTGAACCCGATTCTAGAACATATGGCCCGAGATAGGAGCGGATGATCTTTCCTTTTGATGCTTTGAAAAAAAATACGTAGATTCCATAACGTAGCAAAGAACTTGGGGAGGACGCAGAGCCCGATTTCCCTAAGTACTCTCTCCGACCAAATGTATTGTAAATTCCCCCAAGATTGTTACCTTTCTTCCGTAAAAAATCCTTCCCCATCCCGGGTTTTTGGCTAAATTGGATTTTTAAGCTCGCTTTTAAGGATTTTTTTATGGGTTGATCGATGTATTTTGTATTTTTAGAGTTTGCAAGGAATGGCCTACATGCGATATAAACAAACAAATGTAGCCTTAGCAAGGATTTGTGTTTTTGAACAAGCCGGTAAAAATATTTTTGCAAGTTAAGGGAATGGTGATGAACTACCGCTTATTTGTCCTATGCCGTGAATAGTCTTGATTTGTGCACCGTGTGGCAAATGGTCGAGATTAGGGAAGGAAGCAGATTTAATTGAAATGATTGAAGATCATTGTTTTTGCATGCGGGCATTCTTGAGATTATTGTTTTACCTCGGTTGTTGGCAATGCGGCATCGGGTTGTGGTTGTTACAGAGGTTCTTTGGATTGAAAGCTTTTGTTGGCGGATTTGTTGCCTTTAGCTTTGAGACTAATTAATCTTCTCCTATATATGGATATAACTCGGGTCAGCTATGAGCTCTGTAGATACAAAATGTCTAGTTATTTTTCCTCGCTTGAAGCATTGCCTGTTAATATATCCCATCGGCGGTTTTTATTACAATTGTATAGACTCCATATATGTAGTTTAGTGTCAGCCTTGTAGTTTTGCATATTAGTAGGGTAGAAGAATAGCATTTGTAAAGCATAGAATGTCCATCGGCCAGTTTTTTAATTGCATAAAATGTCTCCATCGCCAGCTTTTAAAGCATGTCCATCGGCCAGTTTTTGTTATTGCCACACTTGCTTCGTTGTTTGGGAGCCAAGTCAAGCTTCAATTATCAAGCAATGCCTCGTCCCTGGGTTGCTTTTCCCGTGTGAAAATTGTTCATACATCAAAACATATTTATGGACAAATCTATATCCTTGAAATAGGTCGGATGCTTTTACTTTGTCCGGTCATCACATTGGGTTTCCATTGGATACCATTCTAATTGGCCATGCATATGGTATAATGCTTATTTATGCTTCGCTTTGCGTTCTTTCTTCTAGTGATTGATGATTAAATTGACCTTTATGGCGGGGCTTGGTCGTAATCATTGTGATGCTATTTTTGGATCAATTGAACTTCTCTATACATCATCTCCAATGATCAAAGTTAGTGAAGGTGGTTGGGTTCCATTAGTTTTGGTTTGTTATTTTCATGGTCATCATGTATACATGCCACTATGGCACGACTAAAAAGTATGGATTTGATTTACAAAATAAGGTCTCCTTGAAGTGGTCGCTACACTTGGTCCTAGCCTTCGCATTCTCCGGAAGTTCCCGGAATTGGGCAAGTATATACTGAGCTCGTTATCGAGAGTACCCGCCATCTTTTCTCACTTTGTCACAAGTCCATAAAGATGATTTTGATTTTGAAAGTCGGCTTATTATGAGCATTGGAGAGTTTATTCGACCGAAAGGTCAAGAACATTGAATACCTCTAGCAATGAACCATCTCTTGAAGGTAGAATGGTGCGTGATTGGTACTTCAAAGCAATTTCCGCAATGAGACTTGTCGGCGGAAAACGGCCTGTGGATGGTACATCTCGCGACGAGACTTGTGATCTCCGAGCTTGACGATTGAAACAATGCTCTCAAAATATTGGTGCATCCGGAGCAATTTTGGATCAAGATTCAAAGCCAGTCCGATTTTCCGCAACAGCATAAAAAAAAAAAAAGCGAAGTTAGGTTTGAGATACCAAAAACCGTTTTGGATCCTTCGGTAACGTAAGAGTTGAGGGAATTAATAGAAGCGAAGAGTCGCGGAGTTGCTTACATTGTTGGTCATTCTTATGTGAAAGCCAAGAAAGCGCCATCTTTATGAGGAAATTTGTTATTGATGTGGCTTTATAACTTCCCCGAGAAAGAATTGCCGAGGTTCGCAAGTGGCCTTGAACATTCCTCACACATGTCCGATTGAAGTGGGCATGATTTATTATGTGTAAGCAAATTTTGGGAAACTCGTGTATAAGCGTGAATCACCATCCGCAAAATATTGTATAGTCGATAAAAAAGAGCTTGTAGCTTACTTTTCCGGTATTCTTGAAAAAAATCTTGCCTTCCTCGGGTTTTGAAGCGAGCATTCTAAAATGGTCATTTCTAAATGGTCATTACCTCTATTCTTTTATTATTTTGTACTATCGTGGTTTGAACAGCAGTTCATGATTTATATAGCAGTCATGATTTGAATGCGTTTGAAAAGGACTTCTAGTTAAGCAGATGTTTAAATGAGTTGGCTAATGTGTTGGAAGTAATCTCCCAAGTCCATAATAGGACCCATTGATTGCTCAAGAAGAAAATTCTTTTGACAAAATATGACCTCATGTGCGACGCACATTTGGGATGTGTGAAATGGATGTGTTGATAATGATCGGCTTTAATGAAAATGTTACAATCCAGCCAGATCGAATAAGGAAATTGCTAAAATTTTCATTCTAAGAAACAATGGCTCAAATTGTTCCACATATCAATCTATTTATCACATTATTTTAACCCCAGCCACCGACGGACAAAATGCGCTTCTTCGGGCTAAGAACGCCGCTTTAGGCACCGGGAAAATCGCCGCTAGTTTGGGCGCCAGAGTTTGTTTTATGGGGTTCGCTTTAACTATGGTCGCTTGAAGAGCACATATAAAGTAGTTCGGGAAATAAAGATAGAAAAAGATGTTTAGGAGGCTTAACTTGTCCCTAGTATCCTTTTGTATCTTGGATCAATTGACTATCCAAATTTAGCTTTAGGTGATTGGTTATCCTCAACTAGAAAATTGGTTTCCGTGTATGTCATCTCCTATGAAGTTTCAGAATGAAGTTTACCGCTGCCTTGTAGGGTAGAAGAATAGCACTTTCTAAAGCATAGAATGTTTGGATCTTAATATAGTTGGAACTTGTAAGTTGCATTTTCAGTGGCTTTTAGATAATATTTCCGGGTCATGGCATACCGGAAAATCGAACTTCGCTTCGCTCTTCGTAAAATCTAAAATAACCCGGGCAATTCCATTGAATATTTTGGACCCATTCAGTCGCTGCTCTATTGGATTACCATGATTTACATCATCAAGCAAAGCATGTATTGTTTTACAAATCTAAAATAACTATTTTGTTGATCCGATATGCGCGCATTCTTGGCCCAAAATAAGATGAACTTTTACGCCAATCCTAAATGAGCCGCATTATGGCAAATGGCTATGGCTATTAAAGCCCGAGAATATAAATCATGTTAGCCCGTATGACACAAAAAGATGGTACAATGGTTTGCCATATTATTTTATGTTGTGCCAATTCTCCAAGAGAATCAAAAGAATTTCATAGCTAAACTCTTTGTCTTAGATGTTCCGCCGCCTATGTTGCTCAACTTATTTTGCTTTTCGTTGAATGTTAAGGATGTAGATAACCAATAAGCTTTTACAGTTGTAAGATATCCTTAAAAAGTAGTTTACTTCAGGAAATTATAAATATGTAACTATAGCTTTGTTCTTTCTTTTGCAAAATATAATATCCCTCTTAAAATTATTTCCTTCTCTCATCAATATTTAGATGCACAAACTCCATCTAACAGGGAAACTCCTAAGCCAACTAGTGGATCTTTTGTGGGCACATATCTCATTATGCATTATTTAACGGATGACTTTTGCATATGGACTATTAAAAAGCTCTAATAGGCCAACAAAACTTGAAATCCGAAATGCTAAGTAAGGATGTTGAATGTTAGGTAAAAAGATAGAATAATTAGGTAAAAGCCAGAATGCAACATAAAAACGTTCAAGGAAACTGCCTTTAATATCCTGGAAATGAAACTGTGACACGTGGCAACGCACAATTTGAAGAAAGGGCAGAATGTGTTGTAAGTTGATTTTACGTTTCTCTTCTTCAGATGGTATAGTCCAAAGAATGTGATAATTGTTAAATTTGAGGGATTAAGTATTCTTTTCGGTATGGTTACTCCTCCAACGGTTCCAAAAAAGCAAAAAGAGCATTGATATAATAATTGACTCGAATAACTATATTTTTTTGGTATTCTCAGAACATTAAATCCCCATATTCAATCAAACAAAAACCAATAAATCCCTTTCAGAAAGTAATGATTCAAGCTTTTGAAAAAATAATCCGAATAAGTATTATGAATTAGGTGTCGACTGTGATTTTGCCATCTTGGGCAATTTGAATTCAAATATTTTACACCTCTTTAAAAATAAAGACATGTTGGAAAATCAGAACTTCGATTCTTCTTTTATAAAATCTTATTCCTATGATAAGGAAACATGTATTTCCCTATCATAATAAGGAAATACATGATAAGGACCAAATATTTCTTCAGGCCCATCTTCATAAAGTCATGGTATCAAGTATTGTATTCTTTTGAAGTATAAATTTTGATTGATTGTGAAAACATGACTTTCAAGTATGATTTAAGCCACTTCACCCTCGGGACACGGAGGGCAACCCGTCGTGCGCAGCACCTTGTTAATCAATGATAGCCTAGCTAGAAGTATTGAAAGAAATCGCCAGTATTGGTCATTTCATTTTCTTAAACCACGCCAATGGTATCCATGCCAAATCCCTAGCAAGAGAGGCAATGAATTTCATGTCTAGACATCGGTTAAAATAAAAATCTGAAAACCTATGCTTAAATATTTATTATAAAACCCTAATACCTCAAGGGTAGAAAGATTATTTACTTTCCATGTTGTACCAATGTGTAGCCTGTATCCACTTGAGAAGCTCGTCCACTTGAGAAATGACACTAAGGAAACATTACCTAGAAATGCACGAAAGAGTTGAAGTTATTAAAGATTCAAATTCATCAAATGTCAATGTTAAACACACATTGTCTCTCGTGTTCATGAATTTAACAAAATATCTTGAAAAAAAAAAAAAAAATAAAAAATATATTTTTCGCTAATATAACTCACCTTCTCTATGAAATGATGATGGCACTACCTTGTCACCTCAACAACGCGCCCCAATCTTCTCTCCTCGTGCCAGAAGCTCATATTTTATGCTCGGGGGTAGGTATGTTGAGCTTCACAATTTGCCACTCGGATGCAAATATAAGCCACTTCTGGCGGGAGGGAAACTTGAGAGAGAACATATGCAAGCTTGAGAGAAAAGAATGAACATGAGAAGCCATATCTCAAAGCATTGCTTAGAGGCATAGTCACATCTCCATGAAAATATAAAGGACCTAAGCTATGGAACCACCCTAACGTATGAAACAAAAGGGCGACCATCGAACCACCCTAACTTAAAGGAAAGCGCAAAAGAAAAAAAGACCTAGCCTAACTTAAAACAAGCGACGTTCCCCTAACAACATTAACTTAAAGGCTATAGGACAAAACACATATCTACATTTTATCAAAGGAAAAAATACATATCTACATTTTTATCTACTTTTTTACTACTTTGCCCTTTTCCCAACATTTGTGCTATAAGAGGCGTTTGCAAACTCTCCCTTTTGTGTAAGAAAACAATGCAAGTGTTGCCCATGAAGTAATTTTGCATGCATGTCCAACTATGATGCGTGTGTTTATTAGTCGAAGATACCGCTGTAATTCTGAATTTGCCACTATCATGGCAAGTTTTCTGACTTGGCATCAAATACAAAAGCATCAACAATTTAATTCAACTCAATTCCTCCATACTTTCAACCCGCCTTCATATTAGGGCCACATTCCACATGCGACAGCGGCAGTTCTTTCTGATATCTCAACTTCCAGCTCCCTTTTTTTGGGGGCAGTAACCATCTGATTCCATTGTGATTCATGCATCTTGCTTTACCCACCGCAGCGGCGGGCAATACCACCTTTTTCAAGGATAAGAAAAGCGTGCATTGCAAGGCATTGAAGGAAAATGTTTTATCTCCTGGACTCTCAACCCAGGACCTTCTGGAGAAGGGATGGCCCATACAGCCTACTGGGAACATCACTTCCGAGCAATGGAGCAATACTTGAAGCAGTTGTATGGTCCTTGGGGTGCTCGAACACAATACCCCCCCACAAAAGGCGGACGCTAGAAATCTCGGAGGCGGATGTCGTCCAAGACTTACGACCATAGATACCCGGAACCCCGCTCAAGCACTCAAGTTCCTCGCTCCAACACGCGTTCCCATGCTTGAGAGGTTCCGAAACTTCTCCTTTACGTTCCCAAAGTGTGTCTTCTTGGGAACTTCATTGGGAACTCCGTTCCCGACGCGTTAGGTTACAACGTTCCCAACATGGGAAAAGAAAAATAAAATTTCAACGTTATCAAATGACCTAAAAAGTTAAATTTTACAAGAAAATAAAACCTAAAATAAATTGGCGGTCGTGGATATGGCGGAAGATAGTGACGTCCGAGTTTTTCTTCAAAGAAACAGTCGAAATCAGCGGTTTTAACAAGGAAACAAGTCGAATCATAAATTTACATGTCTAGAGGTTGAAATCATTTAGTTTCTCCGATTCTTTTTGAATTTTTGTGCGTATATGAGCTTGCAAACCAAGCCCTTCTCGTACCACGTTTTTATCTTTCTAATACTTGTCTTTGTCTTTGAATAAATTTTGTTTTTCTGATTCTTGTCTGATACTTGTCTTTCTTCTAATACTTGTCTTTGTCTTCTGAATAAAGAATGATACTTTGATACTTGTCTTTGTCCGAATAAAGAATGAATATAATATAAAAAGTAGAGCAAGTAAAAAGTACAAGTATAATAGTTGGGAACTCCATTTTAAGATTAAAAGGTTCAAATTCACGCGTTCAGTTCCCCGTTCCCGCCTTCCAGCCTCGGTTCTAGGGAGAAGGTCCACGGATGAAAACGTTCCCGATCCGCATCTTTGCTTACAGCGTCTTCTTGATGGGAAAGTGGCAAACTTGAGCGATATGCGGCGATGAAGCTCAAGTGGGCAAGGCCCTCCATAGTACCGATCCTAACTACCTTGTTTAAGAAAGTATTATAGGAAGGCTTCCCTGACCACTAGCAGGATTGTTCCCACCTACAAGGCAAGTGATGCACACTACCGGGCTAATTATGAACTATCATGGTGGGTTCGGGTGTTTTAAAACTATTAGCCAAAATTCTAAAGCAAAGAGTTGACAAGATCTGCTGAGGAAGCCGAGGTCACGAACCCTCCCGTAGATGGGATTCAGGCCCCGACGCTCAACCATTGATCATATATTTACACAGGAGGCTCTGGCTGAAGACATCAGGAACCATCGGCAACCCTTGTGAACCCCTCCCCAAATCCTAGAGATGGAAACCTTGATAGGGACATCCATCAAACCCCAGGCCAACCCCTCATGTTTACGAGGATTATGAATCAAAGAAAATTGCAACATATGTTCAAGATGACAAATGCCTATAAATCATCTTTCTTTTTCAGCAAATACTGCAGGCTAGAATCAAGCCGTTCTTCTTGCATTGCATGACTATTACATTTGGAAATCAATCTTTGGCTACTTAGAGAGTTTGCTTCTTGGGCACATTCATTGTTGAATTAAGCATTAGAGCTGATGTGGGGACCTTTAGATATTTATGAATTAGTATTTTACCTAAGTTAATGCTGACAAGCTTCCTTGGCTGGGGGAGAGCGACAACTTCAGTTAGGTGGTGAATTTAGTTGTTATAAAATTGTGTTCTTATTGATTCTCGTATCACATTGATCATATACAAATATCTCAAATACACCAGAGATTTCAACTTGTGGTTTTATAAGACCAATTTGGTTACATTTCATTTTTAGACCATTGGATCGAGGGATATTATACATGATATTCCATCTCACGGTCTTTGGGCCCTTCAATGCAAAGTCAAGATGGGGTCAAATTGGCCCCCGCTGACCCGATTTTAAAGGGAGCACTTGAACATACAAGACATCTTGTATCTCTATACAATACGATGTCATATTAATACAATACAATATTACACAACTCAAACCAAAGAAGAAAGATTCCAATATGACATGAGCACGGGAATCGAACCCCGGTTCAATCCGATGCTCATGCCTTAAACTTATATGAAGCTTCACAATCCGGTTTAATTTTTGATACTCAGACTTGCAATGGACCGGGGCTTGGGAATCAAACCCCAACAAGAATCCTATGCCCTTGGCTTACGATGAACCGACCTTTGACGATCTTCAACAAGTTTTTCTTTTTGTGGCTATGCTCCAAGCCCAAGCCCCGCAAAACACGCAGATTATGCAAAACCCTTAAGGCAAAAACACGATTATGCACAAAACCTCAAGGCAAAACATTCGTGAAAACACAAGGCAATAATGTGGCGAAATCGAGAGCGACATTTATTCTGTCCCTCCTTTCATCCGTCAGACATGAAAGAAAACATAGGTCATGCAAAACTCTCAAGGCAAAACATTCGCAAAACACGAGGGCTATCTGTCCCTCCTTTCATCTTATCAAATCACGAGCATTCCTACGTGATTTTTCTTCACGCCTTTGGCTATGGCCCTTCATGAGTCTGTTTAACCTACTGCATCTTGAAGAGCTTTGGAGGTAGAATAGAATAGAATAGAATAGAATAGATTTTTTAACGTCCACGGAGACCAATAGGTCATGGAAGCAGTACTCCGAGGTGCAAGCAAGATCCAGACTTGGAAGAGCTGGAGTTGAAAGCCTTTGAAAACCAACAAAACACAAGCACAACACCAAACCGCTACAAAATGCGACTAAAATACAAGCTCAACCACTACAGCTTAGTAAGATGCTTGTTAAGGTACTTATTTCTTACAAGATTGTAGTGTGGTGCCCCGAGACTTTTTAACTCGCAAAACAAATTATGCTTACTAATAGACAACACTAACTTTGCTTAAAGCAAATTATCAAAGATAAGTATCCATATTGGTGGATCGGTATAACAGGCCTCAAAAGTAGTAAGCTGTCTGTTTTGCATCAATGAGCCACTAATTGAACAATACAGTAGAGATAATGATCATATTCTATATATTAATAACACAGTTCCATAGGTTTGCAAATTGAGATGCTTAAAATTAGCTCCAATTGGCATCGAAATAAACCTACCTACCTTGTGCTAGACTCCTCTCAAAAAGTAGGACAAGGCCGCTCCACCTCTTCTACTAACATCTTCTTTGGTTACACCTTGCTAGTATGGATACGTGGCTTTTTGCTTGCCTATTTATACGAGGACTTGACTGATTTACCACCACGTGAAACAAGTCTCATTAAATCTGGCTGGATCCTAATAAAACCATCCACAGATAGAGATCCAGCCTATCCTATGTGCACTACAACCACCAACATTCAAAATGCATGAGTTAAAATTCTTGTAGTCCACATTGATGTCCTCTCAACTTTCTTTAGCTATATACTCAAAACCAACATTCACTATCTTCTGGATCAAATTGTGGGAACAGGGCGGCTGCTTGATATAGCTGAATTTGACAAATGTAGTGGACAACTATCAAATTAAGAAGGAAACAAATGCAGATGGAAAAGGTACGTTCTGCCTTATTAGAAAACTAAGTTCAAATTTCTCCTCTTTTTATTCAGATACCTCAGTACTACCTACCAACGTAGCTTTTAAATGCAAAGAGCTACGGAGGGCGAATTGTGAATCTGGCTCTTATAAGCATCTTCTTGCATGGACTTGTGAATGTCTCCAGAAATTTACAAAGCATAAGTCACATTGCTACTCATCCACCGACATATTTTGTATTAAATAAGAGAGCAACAAGCAAATACCAGAATCACAGGATAGCAGCAAAAAGGAAAGACTGAATCAAGGTAGGACATAGCATATTCCCAAAATGTAAAGCTTAATAAACAGATGGAACTATAGACAAACGTTCAAATTAACTAATATTCAAACATATGAACATAAGAAAGCAAGATGTACCAAATTATAAGCACCCAAATAATCCTGGCATATGTGCTGTGTACCTGGAAGATGCATGATTCACTACCATGTAATTTTCAGATAGTGGCAAGATGCCTTTTGTTAATTCCTGCAAGAATGAACACAAATATGCAAGTTGGTGGCCCAGGCTTGCACGAAGGTTGGGAGCATGCCCCCCAAATAACTTTGAAGAGGTTTCCTACGCTAAATAATAATGAAGACATGCAGTGACTGGCAAGGCAAAACCACTGACGGTCAGCTTGAAAATTAGTGATCCTTCTTTTAACCTTCCTTTCGTTATCCTCACATATTTCCCCTCGATGCCAACCAAAGCAAAATGTAGATCATCTATTACACGCAAATCTGCAACATACTTAATTGATTGATATTTGTTTCGTTGTTTTCTATGATATAGCTGTACAAGGGATACATAGGCCCATGCAGTCCATCCATTAAATAAATCTTCAACTCTATCACTATCATCATTGCTACAAACAAAGATAGCAAAAAAGGCTAACCTGGGCTGAGGGTGCAAACGGGCCTATAATTCTCTCGTCATCAACATTGCTGCAAAAAATAATACCAAGTGAGCAAACAATACCAAGCATTCAACCTTTATCATTTCCTTAGATGACCAGAATGCACCTGATATCTCGATCACCCAAATCCTTTTGCAGCTGTGCATAATTACAAATAGCTGATGCCTGGTCACTAGGAATGTCTCTCAACTATCATTTTTGTTGTCAATAGTTCCCACCTCTGCTTGGGATTGTAAAATTTCTGATACACAGTCTGTGAGAGCTTGACTGAATTATTGGAATCTCTACCACGTGAAACAAGCTTCTTCAAATCTGGACTTGAATAATTTGACCATCCATCCACAGATAAAGATCCAGTCGATATGCACTGCAACATTGACGTCCTCTCACTTTCTATAGCTATAAACTCAAAACCTATTCAAACAGTGCCATACCCAGCATCTTTAAACTGTTCTAACTTGTCTCAAATTTAAGAAAAAAAAAAAATACACAGATTGCGGCTTGCAACTGTTGCACAGCGACGGAATGAGCTCTCTGCAGCAGGTGAGGCCCGAGCAAAATTTTAGGGTGCAAAATGGGAGATTGTTTTATTTTTATCTTTTAATCAATGATTATTGAAAGAAATCGCCAGTATTGGTCATTTCATTTTCTTAAACCATGCCAATGGTATCCATGCCAATTAAATTGAATTGAAGTGTCCCTAGCAAGAGAGGCACTGAATTTCATGTCTAGACATCAGTTAGGCTGAAAATCGGTGAAAACTAATGCTTAAATATTTCGCTATAAAACCCCAATACCTCAAGGGTAGAAAGATTATTTATTTTCCATGTTGTACCAATGTGTAGCCTGTATCCACTTGAGAAGCACGTCCACTTGAGAAATGACACTAAGGAAACATTACCTTAAAATGCACGAAAGAGTTGAAGTTATTAAAGATTCAAAATTCATCAAATGTCAATGTTAAACACACATTGTCTCTCGTGTTCATGAATTTAACAAGCACATATTGAAAAAAAAATATATATATATTTAGCGCTAATGTAACTCACCTTCTCCATGAAATGATGATGGCACCACCATGTCACCTCAAAGAATCGCCTCCCAAACTTCTCCTCTCGGCCGAAAGAAGCTCATATTTGCATTCGTATGGTGTATGTTGAGCTTCACAATTTTCCACTCCTATGCCATGGATGCAAATATAAGCCACTTCTGCTGGCAGAGGAAACTTGAGAGAGAACTTATGCAAGCTTGAGAGAAAAGAATAAACATGAGAAGAAGAAGAACCCTAGACCTAAGAAGGAGAGTGGTCGTTAGAGGACCACACATTGCTTAGAGGCATTCACATCTCCATAGAAAAATATAAAGGACCTAAGCTATGGAACCACCCTAACGTATGCAAGAAAAGGCCGACCATCGAACCTCCCTAACTTAGAAGGAAAGCGCAAAAGAAAAACGACCTAGCCTAACTTAAAACAAGCGACGTTCTAAAAGAAGACCTAAGGCTATAGGAAAAAATACATACCTAAAATTTACCAAGGAGTTCAACTTTTTGCCCTTTTTTACTTGCTTTTATACCTTGCCCTTTTTCGCCAACATTTGTAAATGGTGCCTGCTATAAGAGGCGTTTGCAAACTCTCTCTTTTTGTGTAAGAAAACAATGCAAGTACTGCCCATGAAGTCATTTTGCATGCATGTCCAACTATGATGCGTGTATTTATTAGTCTGAAGAATACCAGTGTAATTCTGAATATGCCACTATCATGCCAAGTTTTTGACTTGGCATCAAATACAAAAAGCATCAATTCAATTCAACTCAATTCCTCTATACTTTCAACCCGCCTTCATATTAGGGCCGATTCCATTCATGCAGCCGGAAGTTCTTTTCGATATCTCAACTTCCAAATTTTTTTTTGGCAAGAACTCTCGATTCCATTGTGGCAAAACGCTTTACTCCTCCGATTCATGCATCTTGCTTTATGCCCACACGCGGGCGAGCAATACCACGCTTTTTCAAGGATAAGAAAGGCGGTACATTGCAAGGCATTGAAGGAAAATGTTTTATCTCCTGGACCGTCAACCCAGAACCTTCTGGAGAAAGGAAAGAGCCTACTGGAAACATCACTTCCGAGCAATGGAGCAATACTTGAAGTAGCTATATGGTCCTTGGGGTGCTCGAGCAAAGAATACCCCCCACAGAAGGCCCGACGCGAGAAATCCACAGAGGCGAATGGTGTCCAAGGCTTACAAAGTTGTCTTGCAATGGGAAAGTGGCGACTTGAACAATATGAAGGCAGAAAAACTCAAGGGGCAAGGCCCACCATAGTACCGATCCTAATCGCCTTGTTTAATAAAGTATTACGAAAGGCTTCCCCAGTAGGGACCACTAGTAGAGTTGTTCCCATCTACAAGGCAAGTGATGCACACTACGGGCTAATTATGAACTATGATGGTCGGGCTTTGATGTTTGCGAAACTGTTAGCCAAAATTCTGAAGCAAAGCCGCTGACAAGATAGGCGTATGTTAGAGGTGCGAGCCCTCTCCTAGACGGGATTCAAGCCCTAACACTCAACCATTGATCATATCTTTACACGGCAGGCTCTGCTTGAAGACATCAGGAACCATCGGCAACCCTTGTGGATCCCTCCCCAAATCCTAGAGATGGAAACCTTGATAGGGACATCCATCAAACCCCAGGCCAACCCCTCATGTTTACGAGGACTATGAATTACAGAAAATTGCAGCATATGTTCAAGATGACAAATGCCTGGAAATCATCTTTCTTTTTCAGCAAATACTGCAGGCTATAATCAAGCCGCTCTTTGTTGCATTGCATGACTATTACTTTCGGAAATCAATATTTGGCTACTTAGAGAGTTTGCTTCTTGGGCACATTCATTGTTGAATTAAGCATTAGAGCTGATGTAGAGACTCTTAGATGTTTATGAATTAGTATTTTACCTAAGTTAATCTTTGACAAGCTCCCTTACTGGGGAGAGCGACTTTCCGCTTAGGTGGTGAATTTAGTTGTTATAAGATTGTGTTCTTATTGATTTTCATATCACATTGATCACACACAAATATCTCAAATACACCAGAGATTGCAACTTCTGGTTTTATAGGACCAATTTGGTTACATTTCATTTGTGATTTCTTGCATGAAATAAGCTTCCTTTGAACCTTTGTTGTATATTATATTTAGGTTTCGATGGAGGACTTGACATGTGGAAATTTTGCGCCAAATGCAAAAAACCTCAATGATTCCATAGTTGAGAAATGCCTAGGGTAGGTTGAGAGTGGGGAAGTATAGATACTCTCAAGTTTACTAATTACAAGTAATGAAGTAAACCTTTTTTTTTTTACTTATTATTATCTATATTTCTAAGTTTACTAATTAGAAGTAATGAAGTAAACCCCTATTGTAATTATTATCTATTCCGCAGCGTTGTCATCTTCTAGAGCTTTGGCATGTGACAAACTGGCCAACCAATTTGTCGACAAGCTATGGTTACTTTAATGGGGACTATATATTGTTATTGAATATGCTATGGACTTTTTGATATCTATGCTCCAACTTACTACAAGACCAAATAAATACAATAGACACATTCTCGTTGAAATGAGAGGTATTCAGTGAATACTAGTAGAATACTAGTAGAATAACCATAAGAGACATGGCCCCCTTCAAAAGACTTTATAGTTAACAACAATTACATACAATAGTTAATCTATTGGAAAGTCACCTTTGAACCTGTATTCACACGTGCACAAAAAAGTACAATTTGTCATTTAACATGGTTAGGAGGCTTATATGGCCCAAGTCCAACCAAAGCCCACGATGGACATATTCTTCTTTTATTTTGAAGAAACGCATTAGCAATATAGCTAGCAATAAAGATAACAAAAGAAGCCATCGGCCGAACAATAGAACATGGTCTTTTCTCCTAAAGCTAGACAATGTATGGCATGTTCAACAATTGACTTTAGGAAGTAACATGAGTATGCCTAAATGCAACAATAGTTTTTAGCAGCTATCATCATGGCCTCCCTCTTCAAAGTCTAAGGCCAACCACTAGATACATGCAATACAATGAACAAACATATTTAAACACGTATTAGTACAAAAAATTATCACTGCTGCGATTGCAAATTGATTATATTCAACTATGGAATTGCAACAAGTTATGGATTTGAAGCTTGAGATGTTTGCAAACACCCTTAAGGCGGAGGAAGATGCGGCAAGACACCATTGACGAAGAAATAAGTGATTATATAAAACCTATATCTATAGAATGAGTGCATTTTAATTTTCCCCAGAACAAAGCAGCACGCAATAGCATCCTACCAACTAACCATGAGCATGCAGTTAAACAGTGCTACCATTTCTCCTATATAAACCATTCCCCTTCCTTTAACTAGCATAGTGTGCTTTTGATTTCAAGACCTGCACTTGCCATCACTTGCAGGTTGTTAGGAAACTTGTTCTACTTCAGCTGTGCTGGCTGCCTGAGTATTGGCCATCTCTTGCAGTCCAAGAATTGGCAGACATTTTGAACCCTGCTGATTTTTGTTGGAAAGATGGCCTGTCTTAAAGCTATCTTTGGCACTTTTGCTCCTCAATCCTTAAACATGTCTGCATATTGCCTGCTTCATATTCTGTTCCTGTTCCTTGTCCTGAAAACTTCTACTTCCAGGCTTGTGACTGAAGATTCTATAAATGCTGATTCTGGCAAAGACAATGAAGATAATGCCAATTTGTTTACAAGGTAAATTATAAACGCACCTTATTGCATATCTTTTCCTTTAATGCCTAGACTTTCTAACTTGTGCCAAATCTGCAGTTTCAATTCTTCTCCTCGAAGAATACTCGGATTGCCAGACAACAGGCAACCCAATTGATGATTGCTGGCGGTGTGATTCAAATTGGCAAAGCAACCGCAAACGTTTGGCAGATTGTGCAATGGGATTTGGCCAAAATGCTATTGGAGGAAAGAATGGTGAGATCTATGTTGTCACGGATCCAACCGACGATGATGCCGTCAATCCAAAGGTCGGAACACTTCTGCTATGGAGTGATTCAATCTGTGCCTCTTTGGATAACATTTGCAAGGGACATGAACATTCAGCTAACACAAGAGCTGATCATGAACAGTTACAAGACCATTGATGGCAGGGGATCCAACATTCACATTGCCAATGGTCCCTGCATCACGTTGCAGTATGTGTCTCATATCATAATCCATGGTATCCATATCCATGACTGCAAACCTGGTGGCAATGCAAACGTCAGAAGCTCTCCAACACACTATGGCTGGCGAGGTGTCAGATGGAGATGGAATTTCCTTGTTTGGAGCAACAAATGTTTGGATTGATCATTGCACCCTTGCAAAATGCACAGATGGATTGATTGATGCCATCAGGCAATCAACTGCCATCACCATCTCCAACAACTACTTTAGCAACCATGATAAGGTTTATATTCTCAACCTGCTCCACTGATCCCCAACATCCTGAATTTTATCAAATTGCAATGTACTTACAATTTTATTGCACAATTCAGGTCATGTTGTTGGGGCATAGTGATCAGTATCCAAAGGACAAGATTATGCAGGTCACCATTGCATATAATCATTTTGGAGAAGGCTTAATTGAGCGGATACCAAGGTCAAATTTCTAGCTCTTTAATTTAAAACAATATCTCAACCCTTTCATATCTGACTTGCTGTCTAAATGAAAATGCAGATGCAGGTTTGGTAACTTCCATGTTGTGAACAATGATTATTCCCAGTGGGGGATGTATGCCGTGGGAGGCAGTTCAAATCCTACCATTAATGTGGAGGGAAATCGGTTCTTGGCCCCAGAAAAAGTGTCTTCTAAACAAGTAAACACTCAAACTCTAGACTGTAGGTGTTAATTAGAATGGTTCTTTCTGCCTTTCTCTGATCCAAACTTACCAGGTCACAAAACGAGAACATACAAATCAAGCCACATGGAAGAACTGGAATTGGAGATCAGAGGGGAACTTATTCTTAAACGGAGCTTACTTTGTTCCATCTGGTTCTGACTCGGGTGCTGTTTACAGCAAAGCATCCAGCCCTAGCCTCTCTGCCAAACCTGCTGCATATGTTGAGTACCTTACTGCCAATGCTGGAGTCATCTCATGTAGTGCAGGCTCTGCTTGTTAAGACAACGTAAAAGAATTCATAGCCACGAAGAAAGAAAGAAGAAGAGAAATGTGCCACTGAATACCTAGTTATTGTTTGCTAAGTCAACAAGTATATATTTATTTCTACAGGATCTAAGCAAGCATCATTTTAATGCATGCTTGAAATATTAGCAACCTCAGCCCGCAGCCACAATAGACAAGGACTATTTTCCTACTCTGTTGTGCTGCTGGTGCAGATGTGTTGTGATTTGTGTGACAATGTACTGTAAATTGTCTTAGACCGGGTAAAGTAATATCATTCATAAAAAGCTTGTTAGCTGCTCATTCTTTATTTCCTGTTTCGTAATTATTTGGACGAGCGGATGATTGATAAATGAATCCTATAAATGGCTTCAAACCGCCAGCAATAACATATTACCGAGAAAATGGTCCCAGCTCCTGCTGCTAATGCTCAGCACATTTAAACTCCCTGTTTCCGCCTCAAATTCCACTACATTGTTCAACAAGAAAAGTAAGGATTAGGACAGAAAGTCTGGACCAGAGAAACATGTTTACAAACTTCGAGTAAAATACGCGCTCCAATGAACATCCGCAAGGAAGTAAATTCGAAAAAACGACATACGTCACCGACAAGGAGAGAACTTACCGCCCACTTCACCGGAGAGGGTCCGCCATAGCCATTTGGACCTATAATTTCTATTTGGCTTGGCGAAGGAAAAAATAACTTTCGCATAAACAATCCCAACCTCTGGGATGTTATAAATATGCTTACCCTACCTTACAATTTTGGCAACCTCATTTCCCATGCTAAACATTATATACACTCAAATGATAAGCAGAAGAACAAGACCAGCTCAAATGGGGCAAGCTTCTGCCAATGCCTCCACCAACCGACAATCGCATAGAAATTTCTTGAGCTACTTCATCTTGAACGATAGAAGTGCTCTTTATTAACTTCAATGGAAGTGTATAAGGAGAGGTTTGTGCCCATTTCCATGCTTAGAGTCAATCTATCGCATCGCCATATTGACTTGGCACACACTCGTCGTTTGGTGCCTCCGCCTCGCCCCTTACATGGCATAGAATTCCATAAAGGTCCCTTTTTTTTAAGAAGTGCAATTTCATAGTAAGTTCAACAAAAGTCGGTTAATATGCTTCAAAGTCGTAACATGCAAGTGTAAAGACTTCTTGCTCTCTTGAAAAGAAGAGAGGTTGAGCACAAATTCAATGTGGTTATTGATGGCTCAAGCTTATATGGTCCATCATAATGATATAGTGGCAATTAGTTAGGTAGTGTTCTGTCAGTTTGCACAAATTCTTTCACCAAATTGTTGCTTTTTAGATTGCCTTGAAATTCCTTTTTTAGATGCGGACTTTGGCTTAGAATAGGTTGCATCCTAGGGAAACAATGCTTTGAAGGCAAATAACGTGCTTGTCTAAAAGTTTGATCCTATAATGTCAGATCTTTGTCCATTGTGTAAGACTAAGACCATTGAGCTTTTTTTCTTTCTGCAATTGTTTAAGACTTACATGGTTGAGAGCAGGTTGGGCATACAGTTTCTTTGTATCTATTAAGAATTGCATAGTCAATTTCTAACATTAATGTTCTAGTCTTAATTTTGAATCTTAATCACTTTAAATCTAAATGTTTGGATTGATTTTGATGGAAAGTAAAAGAAAAAAGTATTAACCTTTAAGTATTTAATTTGAATATATTTGAGTTCTATCGTCCACAAAAACTAATGTTCTAGGGAATCCAATACAAGAAATACATTAAGTTCATTATGATATAAGAATTTCTTTAGTTCTCTATGGGCAAATGGGTAGGCAGTAATTATTCCTCGTTTAGGTACTTGCATACTCTGGAGAGGCCTTACTCAAAAATCTTATTATGCTGCCAGGAATGGTCGGTGGCAAGTTGTGATCGTTGAATCTAAGGAATGTCAATGGGGTATTATCAATGTCTACGCCTAAGCCTGCCGAAAGGGCAGTTATGTGGAAGGAAATTGAAAACTGAATAGATCATTTAGGGGATGTCACAGAAAATTGGATCTTAGGAGGGGATTTCAACATGACTGACGATTGGGTTGCACATGAGTCTATCAGAAGAAGAGGATACTTCATGGAACTCCTTGCTTGACAATGTTGGATTTAATCTAGGTCCGCCTTCCAATGCTGCATTTTCTTGGTCGAATAAACAGAAGGGTCAAGACAGAGTATATTGTCTGTTAGTCAGATTTTACATGGCCAATAAGTCTGCATCATTCATGGACAGGTGTTATGCAGAGGGGGATTTGCTTTCTCTTACTCTGATCATGTCCCCCAAAGTCTAGTTCTGAAGGATATATCCATAGCTTGGAAAGGTGAAAATATTCCATTCAAATTCAATACGTCTTGATTGGGGAAGGAGGCATTTTGCAAGCCGTTTAGGATATTTGTATCCTCTCTCTCCAACGACCTCAGCCCTCTTAGTATGAAAGCTTGAGTGCAGAAGCTCAGTCCCATGAAGAGCTGGCTAAAAAAATGGCGTAAGAGCAGAGCTATGGCATTTAAAAAAGAAAAGGTTGAGATATACACTTTGTTGAGAATGGTCAAACAAGAACTATTATCCGACCCGCATAATATTGATAAACAAAATATTGAGGCTGATTTGGAAGGAAAAGCAAGGGCAATTGAAGAGGAGGAGGCAAGAGGTGCGGCAATTCGTTTAAAAACCAAATGGTATGCTGAACTAGACTATGAAAACTCTAAATGCTTTTTTAGAATGGCTGGAGCAAGGTTAGCAGATAATAGCACCCTATCAATTAAGGTTCAAACCACAGGAAATCAGATCTTATATAAGGGGAAGCTTTGAGAATCAATTCAAGGAAGACGCCTTACCCTCCTCTTACCATTCTCAGATAGCTTCTTGGTTGACCAAAGTTGATTGGAGAGAGAAGGTTACCCCAGAAGAAAATCAGCGTCTACTGCAAAATATTGATGGGGAATAGATCTACAAGACCCTGTGTTCTCTAGCAGCCGGGAAATCTCCGGGCCCAGATGGTTTCCCTCCAGAATTATTTGTTGAGTTTTGGGACGTGCTTGGTCATGACTTTATCAGAGCTGTATGTGGCGCTTGGGCTTCATATTCTCTACACCCAACATTAGCAACAGGCTTTATCACACTTGTTCCAAAGATTCCTAGGCCTCAATGCCTTGGTGAATGGCGACCCATTGCACTCACCAATGTCATATAAAAAGTGATCATGAAGGCTATTGCCAACTGGTTGAAACTAATTCTCAATCGGGTCATTGGAAATGAGCAATCTGCTTTCCTGCTATATACTAGATAACTATCTTGCAGCAAGGGAAGGGCTACATTGGTGCCAGGCCTCAAAATAAAAGTGTGTAATGGTCAAAATGGATTTTAGAAAGTCCTACGACTCCCTCAGGTGGAAAGGGCTGCAGTCTATCATGAGCTATATGGGATTTGAGTCGCAATTTATCCGGTTGGCCTTGGGGATGGACAACTTAGCATCTGCTTCAGTGCATAGCCAGCCATCTCGTCTTTTTAGCCTCAAGAAGGGGATAAGACAAGGTCGCCCTCTGGCTCCTTACTTGTTCCTCATCATGGCTAATCTTCTAAGAAGAATGGTTCAACTAAAGATGTCAGAAGGAAATTTAGAGGGACTTACTTTCCCTGAAGGTACAGAAAAGCTAACAATCATGCAGTACGCTGATGATACCTTTATGTTTCTCAGATATGACGATAATAGTTTTCACTCATTTCGGGAGATCCTGTTATCCGTTGAGGTCATATCTGGAATCGGCCTTAATGCAAATAAATGCGCAGTTCTGTGGGCCTGTGGGCCTCAGGTAGTGCCATTGACCCCCCGGCCAGAGGCCTAGGCTTTCTAGTTGTGGCGGCCGGGGAATCAGTCAAACTTCTAGGTCTTCCCCTTGTGCTTTCTGACAGTCTCAAAGGCCTCTAGGCCCCTATACTGGACAAACTCAGAAAGAAAGTAGGTTTGTGGTCTGCAAAGAGCAACATCTAGGCATGTGAGAGTGGCTAATGCGGTGCTAGCTGCCTCTCATATCTACTATTCATCAATCATGGTTGCCTAGAAAGGGGTCTACAACCAAATGCAAGTTATCATAAGAAAATTCATCTGAGGGGATATGGAAAAAGTGGCCTGGGGGGAGCTTTGTCGTGATAAAAGGGATGGTGGACTAAGATGCAAAGACCCTCTTATTCAAGCTCGGGATCCGGCGACTAAATTAAATGCAGACTGACACTACAAGGAGAGTCTTAGAAGTTTTCTCCTGCTCTAAAATTTGTATCATTTGGTTGAAGCAAGGTAAGCTCCACGGGAAAGCCAGCTCTTCCTGGGGATGAGTCGAGCTTTGTATTATAGCTTCAAGGTGACCCTGGAACATCTCCCAGAATGAGAAAAATCCTCCAAGCTCGATAGATGTGCAACATTTGTTCACCCCCATGAATCCTCCGAGGGAGGCAGGTGGATTCAGCCTCTTTTGAAATACCAAGATATGGGAGAGAGAGGGTCTCCCATTGGCACTCTCTCATCCACGTATCTTCATCAAATGGAAGGATTGTGGAATAATAAGCTTGCAACATCTCTGGGTGAATGGTAGATGGGTTTGTTGGACCACATTCAATCGTAAAATTCAGGCCCCTGGCGAAGGAGATCGCAAAGTACTAAGGGAAATTTTAGCGAATGTCACCAACCGATCAGGTATTATGGGCCTGTGTGAGCAATGGGTATTCGAAGGGCGTACAAAATATAGTGTGGCTAGGATTTATCGTGCATTATGCAATGTTACTCCCTTGATAGCTGAGGCTAGGCTCAGGATGAGCAATGTAGTTGCCAAAAATGCTTTTGGCT
Organism: Isoetes taiwanensis; assembly: GCA_021234155.1. NCBI lineage: Eukaryota > Viridiplantae > Streptophyta > Lycopodiopsida > Isoetales > Isoetaceae > Isoetes > Isoetes taiwanensis. The sequence goes on along the minus strand of JAJEKV010000038.1, from coordinate 3,604,053 downwards.
AACTTCTGGAAGTCTATATGCTCTAGGAAGATACAACTCTTCAGGTGGACAGCTCTGTAAGGGGGACTGAGTACAAAGGAAAGCTTATTCAATAAAGGTATTGTGGTTGACGACAGATGTCCAGTTGATTGTTATTTCACTGAATCTATGGGGCACCTCTTCTTCTGCCCTACAATCACAGAATTTTAGCAATGGGTCAGTCCCATTATTGGGCTAATGGTACATCAATTGGTTTGGCCAGAACTACTGGTCACAGATAGGTGCTGTATAGAGGCCTCCCTAGTGAACCTGACACTGTGGGTCATATGGAAACACCGTTGTGATGTGGCGTTGGGTGGTCAAGGGATATCCATAATAAGTTAAGAAACTCTTTCAACTCAGAGGTTACGCTCATGGCATTATCCCATCACAGGAAGCATGGTATAAACTATAACAAAGAGCTGCTTGATAGACTAGGGACCTTGCATGGGCTCTACTTCTACTTCAAGTGTCATTGAGTTGATAATGATAATAGGAAAGCAGACGGGGCTACGAATAGTCAAATAGGTACTCTATATATTCTGACCTAAGGATATCAGTTGGGGATCCAGCAGTGGAACGAAGTTGCCTCTCTTTATAGTACCTGCCTTTTGGTGAAGATAGGTGACTTCCCTTATAGTACCCAAAGTGGGGAAGACGAGGAGATGCTCCCTTTAGTACATGTGTTGTAACCCATGTAACTACCTCTCTACACATATTGTACATGATTTTCCTATATTTAATATTACATATAACCTTACCCTCAAAAAAAAAAAAAAAGAATTTCTTTAGTTCCACCCTGTGAAATTGCACTTCTAACGAGGAGGAAGACTCAGAGGCAGATCGAATTATCTGTAGATTTCAAAGACTATAATTATTATTTGGTTTTAAGGTTTTGAATAGCGGGCATTTTGGTGGTCAGAACATTTAAAAAAAATCAAACAAAGGTCTTGAACTGCCCAAAGATGGATGAAAATAATTACACGATGTTAGAAAATGCAATGTCACCAGTTGGATCGGCACAAAATAATCTGCTTAAGCAATGCAGATGGGAAACTTGGATTCAAGGGCAATGGAATCAAAATTGAATTCGTATGGTAGAAAATCATCATCGAAAATGATTTTCCTGGTTTATAATAGTCCAGAACTTATGTTGTCAATTGGAAGGCTAATTGCCTGGATTAATTGAATTGAATGATTTTTATTGTCTATGCAGACCAATTAACGTATGGGACCCAATAAAAGATCATAGCAGACTCATTACTATTTGGATTAAAAAAACCCCACTCTGAAGTATTTTCGATGGAAAAACCTTGGCAATAATAAGAATGCTGAGAAACTGTACAAATATACATCATAAAATATATATGTACATATCAGGTGAGTGTTTGAGGACATTGAGCCTGCATATCAATGACCTCCTGGAGGTATGATCCCAGCATCCATACCAAAGGCGTGTTCAATAGCACATGTAGCGATTGGTCGGGACTGACCAACTCAGCATAGTGAGTCCAAATTTGTTCATACGATGGATACCTCTACAGAGTGTGACATTTATCTTCAACGGTTCCCTGTTGGCGTAGCACTAACAAACCATGTCATGGCATGGCTCCCCAATCCATCTGCCAATTTGGAGATGGTGTGCACCTGTGCAAATCGAGGCAATAAGTCTGTGCTTCTTCATAGGCAGATGTGTATGCAGGTAGCAGTACGGGCCCCATTCCAACATGGAGCTTATGTGGTTCTGGTAATGTGATGCCTTGACTTGTTCAAGGGCGCTAGCATAAAGTTTGTTGCGGAAGCAAGCGTCAAGATACTGCTTCAAGCTATGGCGATCTGTTTTTGTTTGTACTTGTATACACCTGTGCTCCTGCACATTCCACCTAGCTAGCCATTAAGCTCTCCTTTCCCTCCAATAGGTTTTGAGGCACTGCAGCCGCATTGCCACGGTGTACGCCAAGTTGGGAGACGAGCATCGTCCATATTGACTGCTTTCTGAAAGTACACGATGTGATGATCAAGGGGTGCCCTCTGAAGAGGCAAAAAACCTGTCTCCTACAACAAGATTTGATATGAGACCGTAGATTTTGCTCCTAATGCACGTGCCAATAAGGCTTTGTGCACCTGCTTCAAGTCATCCTAGGTAGCAAGGGACACTACCTGGCCCCAAACTTTGACCCCATATAGAAGGACGGGTCCACCAAGACCTTAAGCAGGTGTGATTGATGGGCCCAATCATACAGCTCCACTTTATGGGTGTTGTTCTGCATTGCATCAGTGCCTTCCAGCCCGTTGTTGCTCTTAACTGGATGGAAGTGTCCCAAGGCATTGTAAAAGGAAACTCCACTCCTAAATACTTGTTGCATTATTATGGATGTCATACGCATTTTGCACCGTGAATCGGCGAAGGATGGAGGCCTTGGCTGATGTGAGGATGATATGAGGACCACCTTAGTCTTGGACAAGTTGACATGCATGGCATGGCCATGCAGAATGTGTCCAGGCATCGAGATGGACTACATGTCCTCCTATGCATAAGCTAGGAGGTCCATATCATCAGCATATATTAGCTATCTGGTGATCTAGTGCAGAAGTTGAGCCCCGATTGTCAGCAAGCCAGCTCTCCAGCTGACCAATGTAGAGTCCAAACAATATTGAAGAATAGAATAGAATAGAATAGAATAGTTTTTTTAACGTCCACGGGAGACCAATAGGTCATGGGACCCATACAATGGGCTAGTACAATCATTACTACTAGGGATTAAAAACCCACATACCGAAGAAAGGTTTTCAAGGGAAAAACCTTTGCAGTAATGATGATACTAGACAAGCTTAGATAATGACTACTGAGGGCTCGATGATTGCGGGCGTTTATCTAGAACCTCAAGTATGTATAATGCCAAGTCATGCACGGATGAATTAGCTAAGAAGTTGTGGAGGCGTGGAATGGAATGCTAAGGTCAAAAATGATTCGGACTATCTCAAAAAGGGGGCAACTTAGAAGAGTATGGCTTTCATCTTCAATAACACCAGAATGGCGGCAGCGGGCACATAGTCTCGCTTCTGGCAATTGCGGCCGCTCCCATCTACTGTCTCAATCCGTGTAGCACAGTGGGGACCCGTGCGAATTGATGCAATAGCTACAAACTTGTTCTGGACAATGAAGCAAGCAAATAAGCTTTGGGGCCCTGTGCCAAAGTGGGATTTATGTGTGCATGATAATGACCGGTTTTCACTTGGGCCAAAGTAATGCGTCCCATATCTTTGAGAAAAATGACCATTAAGATATTGTTGCAAAAGCTTCGGGATCGAAGCTGCAAGCATCGAGGCGGTGCTTTCTGCGGTTTGCCGCGGCCCAACAAACCATGTAGTGCAATGCTCTTTCCAACATCGTTTCAAGCGGAGGTGATTCACCATGGCAAGTGCAAGAAACGGGGATACCTAACATCATCCATGTGGTGCACCTTGCGGATATAGTGGAGATGGCGCTTCATGGCGAGAATGTTGAAGAGGCCAAAAACACATCTCTTGTAAAAGAATAGCATAGGCACCGTTGTTTTAACTCAAGGCTACTTTTGCACCGCTCTAAGCTCTCCCAAGCACTAGCACTAATGGCGGGCCCCCACACTTGAGAACCATACGGTAAAAAGGAGGCTCTACCAAGCGAAACAAGTGGGCTTTACGTGGCCAATCATGAATTTAGCGCGAAAACAATTGTTTTGCATTGCATAGAGTGCTCTCCATCCAGCCACCACCAGCTTGGTAATACAATTGTTCCCCAAAGTGTGTTCTTACAAATTCTACACCAAGATACTTGTAGCTATCTACAACTTCAACCCGGCGGCTATCATAGTGCATAGGGGAACATTGTGACGAGAAGATTGAACTACCAAAAGCTTGGTTTTTGCGGTTAACACGCTTGGACCAGTGTTCTCCACGAGAACCGCTGTCTGAGCATGTAAATGTTCGCTGCATACTAGCAAATGGTATGTGCGAGAAGTGAAACATCATCAAGCATACATAAGTTGCCTAATGATATAAGTATTGCCAAATGTGGACCTCCGCCCGCCATGATTATCAAGCCATTCTTCCAATTGATCAATGTACAAGCCAAAGAGTGTAGGAGATAAAGGGGCAATACTGACGAACTCCAATATTGCTAGTGATTTGAGTACACGATCTTTGGAAATTTAGCAAAAACTCTTTCATAGAGCCGATAAACCGCATTTTGAAGATCTTGTGGAACCCCAAGTGCACAAGCGGCGCCAAAAGAAGCTCAGCGTGATCTTTGTATCAAAAGCAGTAAAATCCACAAAGCATATATAGAGGTCTTGTTTCAAACTTGACTATGTTCAATAAGCATCGCAATGTGAAAATATGGTCTATTGTAGAATGGCATGGGCCGAAAGCACACTTTGTCGTAAATGCAACGTACACCATGTATGTTTTGCCCATGATGTCAAGCTTCTTCTCGGTAAGGCCCGGCTAAGAGTTTTGAAAATATGGAACTTACCATGATCATGCGATAATTAGAAGGGTCATGCTTATCACCGCTTTGTAAATTTATGCGACCTTCTTGGCGGCCCAAGTTTAAAGGCAAGCCTTCTTGCAAAGCTTGAATTCAATATTGAGGAATTCAACGTTCCATAATGTTTATACTTTGAATCCATTAGCTATGATAAAATACAATGCAACAACTTAGAAACTTACAGTTATGCACTCAGACTAGCAGTACTTCATGCTATAGCCACATTCAGAAACCCCCAAGCTTCACATGGCTCTCCTTGTACCAATGTGGACCCGTCTCAATCTCAACTATCCTTGATGTCAGATGACCGCTTATTCCTATTTCAACATCCACATGCGAACTTGATGCTGAAATCCTTGATGCCGAGGGATTGTTGACGCTCTACATCTGTGCTAGGCTACTTTTCAGCATTAGCCCCATCTCCATGAGCTAAGAAAGATACTTAATCCCAATAATTAGAATTTTACATTAGACAATTATTCAAACAATGCATATTCTTACTACTTATGATTATTCTGCTCAGCTCTTCATGCTCCGATCTCCTCTGCTGCTAAGCTCAAATGCAACCCAATTCCATCTATTGGTACTTAACTTTATATTAGGACATGCAAATAAATTGATAAAAGCATAAAATACAAGACCAACAAGATAAAGCACAAAACACAAAATGACAAAAACAAACATGAACACAAAATGGCGTTGGAGAAGTTTCTTGGCCGGATCAATCTAATTACGCCTTTTCTAAAGTTTACATGTTGAATCGATGCTCCTCATGTAATATTCAGCCATTCCTGACTTAAAATCAGCCTTACAGAGATGTTTCCAATCATTGATTATCTTCTCTAGCCTTATGAGTCTCCAACAAATTCATAATCTATCATATTTGCATGCAAAATCATGTCTGAGACTAATCATGGCGGCTCATAGCACACCCTCAATTGATCAAAAGCAAAACCCCACGAGAATTTCTTAGCACACATAGACCTCTAGACCCTCGCAATTGATTGTGCCTCCAAAGATCGTCTTCTAACTCCAAGAATCAAAGCTGCGGAAGAACATAATGTAGTCTTGGTCAATTACATTTGAACATCACTTGTTTTACTGTCATAACTTTTGCATACGGATGAGTTTCGGCCTGACCAGACCGATTTCAGAAAGCTTGCTCAGATATCTTTCTACTCAGATATCTTTCTACTACAAGAAAAATCACCTAAAAAGGATCTTGGGTCGCCGAGATATGATGCTTCAAATTTTGGGCTCCAAAACTGCCCAGAATTGCTCCCTGCCTTCATGCTTTGCAACAATCCTATCTCCAAAGAGAAAAAACCCTAATCTCATGCTGCATACATGCCATGATCATGTATATACGTACATAAATATGTATATTGACCCATCAGGTGGCCAGGACCATTACAAGATCTATTCAAGTTGTTTCCAAACCATATCAATTCCTCCCCTCCTCAAAATGCTGGCCCTGGAGCATATGAGACTTACATCATTCACCCATGAGGCAATTTTGGATGCTTCCATGGAGAGTTGAACTCGAGATCACTATTGATACGACACCTTAATTATTGTGTGCCAACCTACTGGACAAAAATATCTAAACATTGAGATCTGATCCTTTATATGTGATAATTAGGTGCCACCTCCCCAAGATCGAATCAAGTGGTCCCCATGGCTCCCAAACCATATCAAGTCCCATGGCTCCCAAACCATATCCCTTATATCCCTTCAATCTATCCCATATAAATGCATGCCGATGACGCGGATACACAGTCCCCCCTCCCAAGTTGGGCAGACACGACATCCAAATTTCTCTTAGAGAGTGCGTAGAGGCAACACGCATATGCAAACCAGATGATATGGGCAAGATTGACAGGTATACACTTAAAAGATAGCACGGGCAAAGATACGTGCAACCAGCATGGCCTGTTAGGCACACAACAAGTACTCCAACCTAGTAGCAAGCCACACCCATCCATCATCACTGGCACCAACAGACCAGACACCTAACGAGCATTAGAAACACGTTCAAGCGATATCGGAGGGCAACACAACTAGGATCATAGGGCAAAGGCTGCCATTTTGTAGCTTATGAGCAACTGCAACAAGTAGCTCACGATAGCAGCTGAATTAGCTAGACAAGACAGGCTCCAGCAAGAGCTCAGACCTCATTTATTGAGGGCAACAAGCAGCTTGCAACAGAACAACATATAATAGGGCGGAGAACATTGCCTCATAGCTCGACGAGCAATAAGAGCTACGTCACAGGAGATACAACGTCCTAGTTCGTGGCCTCCTTGAAGCAACAGAGGATACCCTCATTGATCGGCCCCATTGGTCCTAGCACACATGAGGATCCATGGTTAGGTACACACTGACGCATCCAAACTGCCTATGCATTGTCGAATTCACAGTTACCGATGCACTAATAAGAGATGCCATACTATGCAAAGGTGTGAAGCTGAAGTGCACCTCATTGTATATTGATCACGACCTTACCTGACAGTAATAAGAATATCATAGATGGGAGCTAGCTCATATGAGAGCCATCAAATGCACTAGAGGCACAACATCCATGGTCCAAGGCAAAGTCCGAGTGTTTAGGCCACTCAGTGTTGAGGTCAAAGATGTGATGCATAGGGCTGCTAAAAACCCCTCAAGGTGCTGTTGTCAGTGCTGCCAAAGATGCTGCTATCTCTGACACTGCCACTGTTGCTCGGGGCGCAGCTACCGTTTTTGCTGCTCTCCATATTCCTGCACCGCACCCTGATGTTGTCCCTCTTGTTGTGACTGAGTCCAAGGAGACCTCCATCTGTCACTTCCAAATAGAAATTGTGTTTGTTATGGTCTCCTGAAATTGTAGGGGTGGCAAAAGGAGATCATCTTAACTCCAAGATTTCTTCCTTATGGAGACCTGAAAACATGCTGGGCACAGGCTACCCGACCTGCCAGGCTATCAGAACTAATTGTTCAATGAGTGCACAGGCAAATGGGAACATGGAGTGGGGGGGCATGCTATTAATGAATAATTCTGGCATCATCAGTGTCTTTGCAGAAGATAGACAGACACAATCGCTACCTGTGTGTCCTAATGTAGAGCCGTAGTGGCGACACCCTGTTTTTGGCAGTATGCTACTTCCCACATGCAAATTCTAACTTCTACCATTACAACACAGATGTGGATAGGTTGGATCCGTTTATTGATCTATATGATGACATACAAATGTGCAGACAGTTGGGTCATCGTATATTTGTTAGGAGACTTCAATGCGTGCACGGGAATAGAACAGCTCGTGAAGCTTGACCCTTTAACAGATGATGTCCTATAACTCTGCCCTGCAGAGACCATTTGGCCATAGACATCAACTAGCAGAGCTCATCAAGTCACGCGACATGGTACGTAGTTGCTTCAGATGTGCAGCATCTTTGACTTCGTCATTTATAATGGTTTGGCACAATTACCACTATCTGTCGGTTACACCTGCAGGCAGCAAAACCAGAGAGGTGGCTATAGTGCTGTATATTATACACTAGTAGCTGAGTGAAATCTGCACATAATCACCCACCTTCGAGTTGGCACATACAGTAGAGATGAAAAGGAGGACTTGAATTACTAGCTGCTTTTCTTCTAAGTAGATTGGCAGGTTGTTTGGGCCACATGTCCTCCCACTCCTCACTTTTCCCACTTGCGTCTGGATTACAACCACGTGGAAACTTATGCCCATATGTTCACTGCTGACCTAGAGAGAATTTTGCAGCTTCCCACACTATAGCAACAGACTAACCAGTTGGTCAAAGTGCTTGTGACTACTGGCGAGTAATGCTTTGGCATAAGCCGCCCACTGAGACCTCAAGGACAACAACCTTCCTCCATAACCAGTGATTTGATGTTAAATGTAGGGAGCTCAAATGCTGGCTTCGACAAGTTACTGAACCCCTCTGCGTTCCCATAAAATCAAACCGTATCATCTTTTTTTGAAGGAAGGAAGAAGGAAGGAAGAAACTTTTAATGTCCACGGAACCCAATCGGGTTATGGGACCACAAGTACAAAACGGGACCGAAGTCCCTAACCAGAACAAGGACCGAAGCCCACAAAATAAAACATAGTCACCATGGCCCGGGGATAAAAATCACACAGGGAAAAAGCATTGCCAGGATGACTACCCATCCAAAAATCCATGCTATTGCAAGAAGCAACAAGCATACCTCCAACAAACAAGACTTCACCCAACGCCTCCGAACCGTAACCTCTTCATAGGCATTGTCTTTGGAAAACAGACGCGCTAACGCCAATCGCCCGGACACTTTCGAGTGGAAGGCGGCTCCGTGAGAAAACCTTCCAGGAAAAATCGCTCAGTGGAGGTGCCTCCTCACTACCGCGCTCCACCAATCCAGGCATGCTCTCAGGCGCATACGCTCAGGCACGCTCTCGCAGGCTCACAGGCGCCATCCATCACCGCACCTCCCAGGCGCCATCCTTCACTACGCCCAGGCGACCACAAAGCGCCCAGGCCGGCAGGCAGCGGGCAGCCAGCGGCCTTCTAGGGAAAGGGTGGGCAAGAAAGCCAGATATATTAGGGGGCATCAGAGGGAAATATTTTCTCTCCTGGACCGGCATCCCCAGACATTCTGGAAAAAAAGTCATACCCAAACCCCTATAGCCCACAGGAAGAAATGACCAATGGGCACCAGCCTTATGGTCCTCTTGGGGTCCGAGCAGAGGTACCCCAACAGATGGACCCGATATTGGAAATTATAGTGGCAGATGTCTCTCAAGGCTTGCAACATCTCGACAATGGGAAGGCGGTCGACTGACTTGAACAGAATGTAAGCAGAGCTGCTAAAATGGCAGGGCCACCGATAGTGCCCATCCTGATTGCAATATTCAACAGAGCATTAGAGGAAGGATTTTTCTAATAGTGGACTAGTAGCAAGGTAGCCTCCATCTACAAGGCAGGGGACCTAGACCACCCTGTCAATTATAGAACAATCATGGTTAGTTCGCTCTTTGTAAAATTGACGGCCATTCTTGAGTAACAATCGACAACAAAAATGCGAGCCCTCACATAGACAAGATTTAGGCCCAACACTCGACCATAGATCACATTTTTCACACTACGCACCTTGGTTTTGAATAGCAGGAACTCTCGACAGAACTTCTACTACTGATTCATCAACTTTGCAAAGGCTTTTGACACTGTACCTCAAAAATATCATGGGAACATTAAGACAATTGGGAGCCCCTATGGACTTGCAAATACAGTGTACTGGCTGCTTGAGACATGCTCATACCGACTAACGCCGATAGGATATTAGTATTGACGTCCACCAAGGATGCCCGCTGTCTCCAGCATTCTTTAGCTTCTACATTGGTCAATTGGAAGGGTGGCTTACTGAACAAGGAGATGACGGCGCTCTGCTTATGCACCAAATTATTAAACAGCTCATATATGCTGATGATGTCGACTTCCAAGTCCGCATTGCAAAAGACATGCACAGCACTTGCATGGTCTGGATACTTTTTGCCGAGCCATTAGAATGCCAGTCAAATTGGCCAAGACTAAGGTACTGCTCATCTCATCTTTATGACAATCAAGGCTTCCTTCTTTCACTTATCAAGGGCAAAATGTGGAGGTAGCATTCACTTACGAGTACTTGGGCATAGAGTTTCCCACTTCAATATACTGGGATACTTCCATTCGATTACAAGTGACAACGGGTTGGACGGCATTGTATGTGATGCAGAACAACAGTTATAAGGCAGAGCTATATGTTTGGGCCCATCTGTCACACTTATTCAAGTTTTGGTGGAACCCCTTCTTTTGGACGAGATCAAAGTCTGGGGTCTGATCATATCCCTGGCCACCTGAAATGAACTGCAAGTATAGAAAGCCTTTCTAGCTCAGGCACTTGGGGTAAAATCCACAGTCCCCTACTAGATTCTTCTACGTGAGACAGTTTTCTTACTTTTATAGTGGGCTGCACTCGACCACCACATTATCTACTTTCAAAAGGTAGTTGGTATGGGCAATAACCATCTCCTAAACCTGACTTATACCGTGGCCATGGGTCCGCAATGCCTCAAGGCCTGCTGGAAGGAGAGGCAAGCTCAGTGGTTCTCCCGATGGAATGTGCAAGAGGTGGAAACTGAAAAGAATCGCCGTCACTTACAACAGTACCTTAATACTTGCTTCCTCCGCAAGCTTTGGGATACTAGTGCCCTTTAAAACATGTTAAGACATCATACTACCACCATATCAACCTCATGCTTACATGGTATCCCCAACCCTACCTCTGTACACATTTGCCACTATAGATTCAATTTGCACAAGTGGACATCGCCTCCAAATTGAGACAGGCAAATGGGCTCAGGAGACACGTGAGGATATACTCTTTCAGTGTTGCCGACATGGCATCATTGAAGACGAATGTCACTCTTGGCAACAATGTCTAGCATTCAGTCACATACGAGCCCACTACACTGAGTTGATCATGTCTGACCAATTGCTCCATGCTGTAACGTTCCTAACCGACATGCCCTTAACCAACTGGGCAAAACCGTCCTGAGACATTTATGAGTAGTCACTTCTACACCCATTTATGCCAAGTGTCTCGGAACGCCCCACGAGGGCACATTCAAGGTTCAATACTCGGCGGTCTATCATGGGCCCAAGTGGTCTCTCCCACTAGAACTATGCTCGTCCTCGAGCATCCAAGGCTATACCATGTCACAATGATTACCAAGTCTTTGCAAGTTACCCATGCATATAGGCACCCATGGAGACTTCGAACTTCGAGACACCTGCTTTCGATACCAAGCAGAAGCGTTCCTAACCGACATGCCCTTAACCAATCGGCAAAACCGTCTAGACATTTATGAGTAGTCACTTCTACCCATTTATGCTGGTGTCTCGGGGCAGCCCGCGGGCACATTCAAGGTTCCGAATACTCGGCGGTCTATCATGGGCCCGTTACATCTTATTTCTTGGACATGACTTCAGTGGGTTTGCTAGGATCTTTTCTCCAAAACATCATGGATGCACGCACTTAGTTATGTCCTCAAACACTGCATTGAGATTAAAATTTATCATAATTTATTATGTACAATCTCTCAACATATCTATTATTGCCAAGGTTTTTCCCTCGAATCCAAAGTTTTTTTAGCACACCAGCCCCACACGCCTACATGACCCTTTCCTCAAATTCTAGCCTATCCGCGTGTAATTTCCATGTCATCAAAATCTGATGTGCCTTATTTTGGACCGTCGGATCTTTACTTTCACAAATCTAAGGCCGGGAAATTAGAAAATGCCAAGAAAAAATAGCAACCGGAGATGGGAGGAGGCGAATCAAGCATCTCCTTTGGTTTTGCCGCAGGTGGAACATCGTTTCCATTGTTGTAGTTTTCTTTGTCGTGCTTGCGTTTTTCCCCTTTTCCTCCCTTGTTCAAGCCGTGTTTAAGTTTTGTTGCTTTTTTTTTCCCCGTGCTTTCACGGCTAATCTCGTCAGAGCCCTATTTCTTATTATGGCCAAGGTGCACACAACAACAATAACACTACTTAACATAGCCCGGCCTACAGGAATAACGATTACCGACAGATGGAATGCCTTGGAAAATATCTGGAGGCTACAACGCATAGCCAACCACACCGGATGAAATGAAATGCTTTCTACTTAATCGTGGCCTATGCAGATAAGGTAGGATGCCAAGAAATACTTCTATGGACGTCTCCTTTTCAAGAAGAAGAAGCATGTGGTAATGTGTTCAAGCTATAAAATATATCCGTTTTTAATTTCTCATGGCATTGCAATCGTCAAGGCGTAAATCTCAAAAAAGAGAGTTTTACCTCGACATTTCTAGGTGTGTTTCTAGTGGAGGTTGCGTTCAATTACGAGGTAAATAGCTTGCTTGTCCTTTTCTAGAAGTTTAACTACACACAGAAAATTTTTTTGAACCGTAGAAACATATGAGCATGAGAAAAGGAAAAAGTGATGATCCAAATACATTCTTTGTAAATATACATTTTCGCAAAGGAGGAAAGTCCGGTTCAGAACATCATCATGATTTGTGTCCTCACCGCATTTGCAACAATCAAATGCCCATATGGTCCTTGGTTCTATCATGGCACGGTTAAAGTTTCCGCAGATTTTCATGCGCTTCATTGATAATCTTTTCCAATTAGGATACTTTTAGCCTTTGCTTGCAAATGATTTTTCCAAGCGCCTCTCCTTCTTCTTGAGCACTATTCAACTCCTTACGTAGAGTAGTTATTTGTTCAAAGGCGATTTATTTTTACCTTCAAGTAAACCGTTTTTCTCTAATCAACTTCTCACCAAGTTTCTTTGTAGACTCAGTGCTTTACTTTCATTACATAGAGCATGATATCATCAAAGGTCACTCTTTTTTCACCAAATAGCCAGTGAGACACTTTCTTGTAGGTCATGTATTCTAAAGAGTTGGGAGTTGTTGAGCCATTTCAGTTCGGTTGTTGTCTTCCTTAACTCTTGAATAACATCATTCTTATTGAGCAACCGAGATCTTAAGTAACTATTCTCTTACCTCAATAGTAGGTTTATTAGATCGAATGATGCATTCGACTTACTTGTTATCTGCTTTTCTTCTATTAAACTTTGGTGTTCCCGTTTGTAGACAACCTTTCTCATTTTCATTTTGCCGATCCATAAACAACCTCTCAAACTATAGCTAACGTTTTTTTTTCCGTTCTCTAAACATAATCCTCTTGCGTTTCCCAAATTTTTTCATAGTGAGCTTTCATTGTCATCTTGTTGTATTACGATTTGTAGGCTTTCATATCTATCCGGAGACTCTCTAATTGGTTTACATCCTCCTTGTACTTTGAAAAGCAATACTTACGCATTTTTGATATCCTCCTTGTACCCTTGGATCTTTGATTGTCTCCTCCAGGACGGCCAGTTTTATATATCTCATATTCTCTTCTCACTACATTCGGATAACCATGCGAGGTTTTCACCACTGCCATGAAGCTAGAAGCTTCTTTGAAGCCCTGTACATTAAAGTAAGACATGTGGAATATCCCTCCTCCATGCGTGTTAGATCCCCCATGCCCTATTCAGGCCCAAGAGCCAAGAGCGTTTCTCTCATCTCTGATCCTTTGATGAAAAGCTTCCAATTTAATCTGATCCTCCTCTATCCTTTCTAGCTGTTTGCATAGCAAATTGATATCACTTTCAATTCTCACGCCCATTGTGTATCATCATGGACTATCGAAGAAGTATTTCCCTCTCTATCATGTATCTCCATTTTTATACCTTGTAATTCATTTTCAATCCCATTAATCTCTTCAATGCCACCGTAATGTCATCTTGGAGGATGATATTCTCATGCTTCATTTTGTCTGGCAGATTCTGGAGCTTCCACATTGTTTGAAGTTTAGAGAGCATCGGCTCTTTTTCCAAAAATGATATATAGAACAAGAAAATGTGGGGGATCTAGAGGTTATTGGGTACTAGAACCCCAATTATATACTCTTCTAACAATGCAAGAATTGAGAGTTGGAAATTATAGATATCTTGTCATTTATCATTTAAAATTGCCCACAACAAGACCAAACTTTATATGCGAAGAAAGAATTGAGGCTTAACGAGAAGTGAGGCTTAACGAGGCTTGTCAAGAGTGTACTCCATTCAACATGGGAGCTTCTTTAACCAAATGAAACAAGTTGGGAATGCATTCAATCAAATCAAAAGCTTAGGTCCAAAGCGCATAGTTTGTAAGCTCAATTTAAGATCAAAAGCTGGATTATCAAAATAAAGGTTTCTCAAAGCAAAAAAATGAACCTCGTACCTTAGCACCCGATTTAATGCAAGTTAGGATAAATTTTCTAATAGAAGTTTAGTTTGCACTCCTAGTTCGGTTAGCATTCACAATCTAATTAGTTAGCATTGTGTTAAGAACTCCACTTAACTATCCGGTTAGTTTTCTACATTAAAATATGAGAAATTTTAAAATGACTTTGTATTTGTCGTTGCTCCAAGAACCAAGTAAATCAAATTTCTTTAATATCCATTCCATGTTTATACAGAGCTTGAAATTTAGGCTTGCAGGGGATACACTTGCAGAAAACTTTACTAACCTCGACTCAAAGCTTTCACCCCTAAAGCATAAAATTGGCTCAATAGAACTCAAAGAACATTCATGATCACGACTTTCTAATTTGTTGACACTATTCTTAGGAGGATTCGAATTAGCATTTCGAAGCTTGTACTTTCGGGATAGGACTTTTGGCAACCATAATTGCTGCAACCTATGTCACCCAACCCGGAAAAGGTACATGGTTATCCATTCTTACATCCAATCAAATACAATGTTGATATGGAAACATCTAGCATGCCTAAACTTGAATTTTTTTTTTACAATTCTCAATCTATCTACTCCTAATAAGTTATAAATTCATTAAATGGAATTAAACTAAAATTCATGGAGGCATTGTCAATATATGTTGAGTTTAATGCTTTGTCTTTTATTTCTGGCATTCTTATCTTTGCAGGATATTATGCAAGAAATTGAGTAGCTTCATCTGCCATTCTGGAACTAGCGTTTTTTGTTTTTGAATGCTGAAAGACTATATTCATGAATGGAAATCAATATACATCATAGATAATGTAGTACGAGACTAAAAACTTAAAGAAAACAATAGGAACCTTTAGGCAAAACCACCCATGCACAATAAAAAATCATCTTTTTTGTACTACTTTGAGATGTTTGTACCACCTCATCATGATGTACATCCTCCATAATATCTACTTGCTCATCACCTAACATCAAGTCATAAGCCAACGTGTACAAAGTCATACAGTGGTATCAATAAAAATGTACTTACATAGAGCCTAGATCACCAAACCATGATGGAGTTGCCTAGGATGTACTTACATAGAGCCTAGATCACCATGGATTTGCCTAGGCGGATCTTCCACCTTAGTGAAAGTCGTTCCATAGGTTCTAATAAGTCCATCTTCTTGGCTTCGTACCAATAATTTATACGCCTAATTAAATAAATCCTTGTCAAAGCCTTCTGGTGTGCCTTTTGCTAGTTTTTTTTTTTTTTTAATTCTAGCAGTAATATATTTGATGTATTCCTTGTTTGTAGGCCAATTAGTCTTTGCGAATTATAAAAACCAACCCAATTCAATTCATTATCATGTGATTCATTGTCCTTCAATACAAAATGCAACGGCATGATATAGTGTTGGTGCCATCACCTCATGGACACTACTAATATTGAATCACAATACCATGATGATAATAGTGCCGACATCATCTTGGCAGTATCTTTATAACAACACACAATGCATGGAGCAAGCCATGTATGCCTGTACGCTAAAGCCTATGGTAGCAAAAAAAAAAAAAAAAAACAAGGAACTTTTACTATGAGAGCTCTATAAAGTGAGTATTTGATCTAGATATTACGTCCATGTTATAGGGAGAGTTTTGAGTTTATTCTGAATGATTCTACTATGCATATGCTGAAGAGCTTTAATCATGGCAGTAAGCTTTTGTTTACCCTTCCTTATGACTAACGTGTATACGTTATTGTTATTGCATTTCTACCATACGCATGACCCACGTCTTTAGCAACAAGGAGGAAAAGATTACTGTTTCTGAAGCATGTTCGAGCGAGGGACCACATAACATGAACATGAACATGGGGAAGAGAAATAGGGGGCGGAACACATGGGCACATGGATTGTAGATTAAAATATGAGAAAGAAAGGATGGCATGGCAAGTGAGAAAGACGTGAGGCTAGGTCATAAGGGAAGACCAAAGGCATTTCTCACAATCCCATGTCTCAAGCAAGGGCCCAACTTAGGCCTACCATGTTAAAAAAACAAAAAAATACACGAAACATGCATGCAAGGGGGGCCAATACTTGGGGACCCATTTGGGCCTTTTGGAATGGGCTTTTGGACCATTTTGGCCTAACCTTGGCTATGGCGCAGTGTGTGCCAAATTCCTAGGAACACTAGCAGACTACCGGTTGAAATTGAGAATTTTCGATAGCCAAAAATTTTTCCAGGAAATTTTCTGGTCAAAATATGAGGGTTTCTTTGTATTTTTCCGGCTAAAATCTAGGTTTTGATAGACCCCTTCCGGCTAGCTTAAATTTAACAGGAAATATACTTGTTAGCTTTTTATAGTTTGTCCCACACTGCTATGGCGGCCCCTCCGCCGACGTAGACCTAATAACGGTCGTTCGTTGCATACGCCAAAGCTCTCTACTAGTTGCTCTTCCATGTGCAGACATTATTCCCTTTTTTAATTCCTTGTCGGCGTGCTTCTAGTGATGGCTGTGGCTTCTGAATCTGGTCTGCCTTCATTTTTACCTGCTTTACTGCGCCCCTGTTCCTTGCCGCTGCAAGTTTGTCAAACCTTGAATTGTTAGTACTGTACTTGAAGTTAGTGAAGAATTTTTATTTTTGATCTGGCGGTGCTTGAGTTGAGATTCAGGTATGTAGATTCATTTATTCTGACGTAGTAACTGCCTGATTCGTAAAATCTCGTTAGTAGGTTTTGTGCTTGACGGTAAACTGTTTGCAGCTTTGAGTTTTTTATTGTAAGAATTGAGTTATTGGAAGGAATCAAACTTTTGCTCAGCGATTTCTATCAGGCACATGGAAACATGTTATTTCAACCAGTTGGGACCCTGTACTGCTTTTTCTAAACAGGACTTTTAACACCAACAACGTAGTAGGTAAAACCCATCTTTTCCTTGACCCTTATTTACTTTTTTTAGTCTTTTCAGGATTTATAAATTCAGACATCTCTCTATCCACTCAACTGCCAAACCGAACATGGAAAGCGGCTACACGAAACAAGTCTTCAGTCTTCACTCGTCAATGTACCTATAATTGGACAAAATCTTGACCAGTAAAGTAGTGTATTGTTTATTTTACCAGTTGCAATAAATTTATGGTACATTGATATAGATATGACAACACATCCGCACCAGCAGTCTGCAGTTCGCTTAACAGTGTAGTATTTGTTTTAGGTCCCTGCTGATCGAGGTTGCTATTGTAACAAACACCCAAAATTGATGCTTTAGCTACTGAGTCTAAACTTTTCATCTAAACGAATGACCTCAAATGATGGTGGTTTAGCTGCATCTATAGTAATGTGTAAATTTTTCTTCCTGTCAATTTGGAAGAGTGTTTTAAGCCTTAGCAAGAAAGACCTGCTTTGCAGAAGATGGATCCGGCGTTGGCAGTAACATATTGAACATATGCAGCAGGTTTGACATAGAGGCTGGGGCTGGATGCCTTGCCATAGACAGCGCCCGACTCTGAACCAGATGGAATAAAGTAAGCTCCGTTTAAGAACAAGTTCCCTTCTGATCTCCAATTCCAGCTTTTCCATATTCCTTCATTTGTATATTCTCGTTTTGTGACCTGCCCGTAGAAAAATCCCAAGTAAGAAAAGGGACAGAAAGAAACCTCTTGTACAATCAACAACTAAAGTCAAAGTATTTACTTCTTTTGAATTTATGTTTGCAGGTGCCAAGAATCGGTTTCCCTCCACATTAAGGGTAGGATTTGAACTTCCTCCTATAGCATACATCTCCCAATGAGTATAGTCATTGTTCACCACGTGGAAATAGCCATATCTGCACCTTGGCATGCGCTCAACTAGGCCTTCTCCAAAATGGTTGTATGCAATTGTGACCTGCATGATCTTGTCTTCTGGATATTCATCACTATGGCCCAGTAACATCACCTGCAGAGCATAAAAAAATGTAAGAAAACAGAGCATAAGATATAAGTAATTTGGCTTCTTATAAATTACTGAGGAATGTGTGGGGAGAATTTAAACCTTATCATGGTTGCTGAAGTGATTGTTGGAGATTGTGATGGCAGTTGATTGCATGATGGCATCAATCAATCCATCTGTGCATTTGGAAAGAGTGCAATGATCAATCCAAACATTAGTTGCCCCAAACAAGGAAATTCCATCTCCATCTGATATAGTTCTCCAGCCAAAGTGGGAAGGAGAACTTCTGACCATTGCATTGCCACCGGGTTTGCAGTCATGGACGCTGATACCATGGATGATGATATGAGAAACATATTGGACTGTGATGCAGGGTCCATTTGAAATATGGACATTGGCTCCCCTGCCATCAATGGTCTTGTAGCTGTTCATGATAAGCTCTTGGGAAAGCTGAATATTCATGTCCCTTTCAAAGATTATCCATAGTGGCTCCGATTGAATCACTCCATAACGAAGTGTTCCGGGTTTTGGATTGACCGCATCATGATCAGTGGGATCTGTGACAACATAAATCTCGCCATTCTTTCCTCCAATGGCATCTCTTCCAAACCCAATTGCACAGTCAGCTAAACGTTTCCGATTGTTGTGCCAATCTGGATCACAGCGCCAGCAATCATCAATCAAGTTCCCTGTTGTCTCACAACCCCCAAGTTCCCTCCTTGAAGAATTGAACGACTAAGTTAGAAAATCCAAAGCCACAAAGCGGATTCTAATGCATTAGTATTCACCTGGATGAGAAAAGTGTCCTTTCTTTGTTCTCAGATACAGATTCAATGGACTTAGTTTCTTCAGGCTTCAACAGAGGTCTGGAAGCAGGGGCTCCCAATATGAAGACTAGGAGCAATACAACATGAAGCAAAGCATATGCAGACATATTTAAAGAACGGAGAACAGATCTGTCAATGGTGGTACAGCGGTTACAAGAGACCTCTCAGGAAGATTTCTAGTAACAGGCAACTCTGAGATCCCAACAAGATATTTGATACTAGAATCCAAGCACTGCCAATAGGGCAGCAAGGGAACAATGCAGGCATCCAAATGGTTAGGTTGGAAGGCCAACTACCAGCAAGGGCCAGAGAGAGGTGAAACAAACCGCTTCCTTGTCAGGCTACTAGCATTCAAAATGGCAGACAAAAGATCTTTCTAGATTAGAAAGGAATGCAAGCAGATAGCTTCCAGATCTAATCCAGAAGCAGCAGAAAGATGCAGGAAGCAGCTGTGCTTGATCAACAAAAGATAGTGTTTATATAGGGCCAAAATCTGCACTCCCCTTTGTTTATTTTTTTTCTTAATTTTTACATAGTTGCAATAAGCATGTAGAACGAGCATGCAAGGTGGATGAGTAAGAAATGAGGTCATTTCTTTGGGCCCTGAACAATGAAGGTGCAGCCGGAACATGTGCATGGGCCCAAGGAAATTTCACTAGGTTTGAAACACACGGTATTTTTTTAAAGCCCTGGGTCATAGTCTCTGGAGAATTCTGATTATCTCCAACCTCTGATATGGTGATAGTATGTCACAGTTAACATGATAGTAAAAGAAGTGAAATACTTCTGGCGTGTAGAGGAGGAAGTTTTGTGTGCATGTGGATACGGGATGATGGTGTGTTTGTCCCAAGGTCCCACTTCAACAGAAACGCTATATTTGGGCAAAGCCATGTTCAACTTCGACACGTCCCATATTGGCCCATTATTGCACTTGCACCTCATGCATGTTACAACATGTGCTCTCCATTTATGAAATGGATCAAAATGAAGACCTTGACCACTCGTTTGTTGAATTGCCCAATACATTTCAATGCTTCGATTCATTTCTTTAAGTCTATGGTGCTTTGTCACCATATGCCTCTAGAGGGATGACGTCGATGATATGTCATAGCTTGCCATTTGATCTTCACCTTCTAGTTAGAAAATGAGAGAAAAGAAAATGAGGTTGTTGCTCGCACTAGATAAGCTTATTGGTTGCATAGTCAACTTAAAAAAGCAATTGTACATCAATGTAGACCTGGTAGTTTCCCACAATAATTTGACAATGAACTAGTTGTTCTGATAATGAGCCTAGAGGTTATAACTATGATTTCAAATTCATGTTGTGACAGTGCTCATGGATGTGCTTTCAACCGTTCTTATGTGATAAATGATGTTCAACTGCTCTTATGTGATAAATGATGGCAGATTAAGTAACTTCTTATCCATACATATCAGAGCCAACCAGGACTTGTAGCTAATGGTCAGTCTTATGGTGCGATATTACCATAAGGGTGCCTTCGCACTGACCGTTAAGTTAGGATTGGGTTAAGGTTTTAACAGTTTTGAGTTTCCTACCACAAGTTAGGTTAGAGTTCCGTTAAGTTATATATTTAGTATTCCGTTAATTTTCTTAACCTAAAATCACTAATCCAAACCATCTTCACACCACTTTACGTTAAGTTAAGAAATTTAACGCAAAAATAACCCAAAAATAAAATGAATCGATTAAAGCGACCTCCTGAGGTCACTTTAAAATGTCGACGCCGATTAGCATGGCTTATCGCTATCGAGGTAGTCGCGAGGTTCGAGAGGCGCCGCAAAGAAAGCCGGTGCCGAATGAATTAATTAGCTAAATCTAATGCAAGGTCGCCGGGGTCAAAAGATAACATTTTTTTGCTTCTTTGAACCATATTTGCGCTTGGCATCTTTTCCTCGCTGGAGTTCCCATCCTTCCGCTGGAGTTCCCATCGTAGTTTCTTCCCCTGCAGACTTTCCCACCGTGGCATCTTTCTCATTGGTGTTTCCTCAGCCCCATGCCCCTTCCCGAATTTTGGTCGAAGGAAATAAACTCTTGCAAAGCTCCTCGTGGCCCTGAATAGGCTTTGTTTTTGTTCAAAGTTGGATTGTTGGTTGTTTCCCTCTTTTAGGATCGCCATTCAAGAGCAAATCGCTTTTTGTTTGTTGGTTTCAAAGGATGCTAGAACAGAGTGTGTCTTTTTACCAAATTTCAGCCCCGAATCCCCTTCTAAGTTCTAAAGCTCTTTGTAGCAGAGCCTAATATGCAGAGGTAAGCATTTTTTGTCTTTGTGGGCTTCCACTATTTTTGCATTTCAAGAATGTCGCCATCTCCAGCTCTAATCTCGGGCCGATATAAAGTCTATTTGTATTTGTTGTGTTCTCGTTGGAAGCTAAGCAAACGCTTAAATATTGGCATTTGATATTTCTTTAGGTCAATACCAACAAAGCTCGTGAACTTCGCTCGTTATTTGAACCTTACCATGAAGCCGATGGCCTTTCAAGAAATTTATAAGGAACTTGATATGTTTTATATAATGCGACCCACCGATTTATCGTCGTTTGTCAGAAGTAAGAAGGGTGGTAAATTTAAAAGGCGTATAACCTAAAAATGCGAAATTTGGGGACACAAATACCATCTTTAAATGGTTCTCCACAAGTTATACTAGTTGATCATGTAAGAGAACTTGCCGATAGTGATAATTGAGCCCCGCCTTATGATTCACCTATTAATACTTGCAGGCTTTGTCAAGCAAAGTGTATAAAAACTTAGAATGGCTCTAGTCAATGAAGCAGATGACAATCTTATGCCTTATCACATATGGGGTTTGTCATTTCCGTTAAGTGTTGATAAAAGGCTTGTTGGCATCGAAACTTTTATTAGGAAAGATACCTCGTAGTGGCATGATTGGCACGCGCGGCAATGCATTTTTTGTATATGATCTCCTCAGACTTTGTGCAGAAATTGTACTATTGTTAATTCCAGTTTGTTGTTAATAATCATGGATTTTTTGGCTGCTCAGCAATGCAGAGCTACAAGGTATCAGCAGGAAGTTTCCACAAACAACCCGATGGGCTACTTGAAATCAATGGCATTGGGAAGTGAGTCCTCCTAAGCAAAGTGTATTGTAATCCGAGCTACAAGCACCATGTACTATTATTATTATTTTTGTTGTTGGATGGGTAAAAGCAACAAATATGGTGCATCATCCGACCGCATGAAGTATGTCTTCTAAGAAGTCCTTGAGCATAAAAGGAAGAATAGTTCGGGACCGTTAGACAAGAGCTAGTTGTGCATACATATACTTCTTATGGCACATAGCCATTTTAGATTCGTTGTTGATGGTTTGTAAACCATACATTTCTTACCTATCCACCGTACCACCAAATGGCAAAGAAAAATTGTTTAACTAAATCGCTGCCTACAAAGATGCGCTTACATGCGTGATTTTCTTTTCCTCTCAAGTATGTTTTGTTAAAATACTTGCTTAAACTTAATTTTGTATTATTGGTCTCGCTTTTAGGTGGAGGATATTGCCATAACCGGCATTTTCAAAGGTCGGTTTTCAAACCATTAGTTGATGATATCCCATGCTTTGGCGCAATCATGTACTCTCCGAGGCGCGGTACATTTCTTCCCATAAATCATTCCAAGCAAAAAAGTAAAAATCCCATTTGTGAGATTGGCTTATACTTGTTACCGTTGTCCGTAAAGTCTTTGATTTTCGCTCAAAATACTACGTGGAGATATCGCCATTTCTGACCGGCCGAGCTATTGATGTATGGCTATTGATGTATGGGACTTTCTCAAATAGATTCTGATTGTAAAATGCAATGTCAAGAACGAGCCATGTAGTGGTTGTACCCATTAATTGAATACCATGTTCCGTGTCATTGTCGCGCATATTTTTTGCTATTTCTTTATCTTCCTTATTGTTATGCAAATCACTTGTTTTTCAACTCTCTCATTTGTACAAATCTGTAAACAGAAACGGATTCAAGAATGTTGTCACAAAAGCAATGTGAGAAGTAGAGGCCCTTCTCGCTTTGAGTTTGGAGGAAAGACAAAATATCACATGTTCAATAGCTAAAGGATTTAGCATATGTCCCCTTCAAGAATGTTGTCACAAAAGCAATGTGAGAAGTAGAAGCCCCATCATTGAGTCGGAGGAAAGACAAAATATCACATGTTCAATAGCTAAAGGATTTAGCATATGTCCCCCAACATTTAACATTGCCTGGAAGTTCCATCTTTCTTTAGAAACATATCCTTCTAGTAACGTGTGTCATGTATGCAAAATATATCATTTGCTTACCTTCGAAAGCAAGTGTTAATATTTGACGAGCATTACTTGAACTCCCAGACTCAAGAAAGGCCCGACTTTCGAGACATCATAGACTTGCTAAACTTATATGCATCATAGAAGCATTATAAATATTCATCCAAAAGCTAGTTTCACAAGAGAGACATCCCTCTCAGTCAATAAGACCAAAATCCTTGTAATTAAAGACTTGTAAAGCCATAAGGATATAGCAAAATAATTACTTTCAAACTTGCTCATCTAAGCCTAATAGTCACCTCGGAACATTACTTTAGTCTCCACTTTAAAGCTATGTGTGTGGAGCACAACTTGATGCAACTGAATCGCTTTTAATGCTAATAAAGTTCATGTAGGCTCCAATATCTTCTAATTTTGAGTCTTCATGCACCCATATGGATCTGGCCAATCAATCTCTGATGCACATTCAAAGAATCTTTAGTGATGGAATGTTGGGCATCCGAGTAGTTAATCTTTAGTGATGGAATGTTGGGTATCCGAAAGCTTAATCAATCTCGATGCACATTCAAAGAATCTTTAGTGTTGGAATGTTGGAATGTTAGTGAAAGCATATGCATTCTAGAAAGTGAAAACTTTAATCCGAGGTATGTGCTAAGGTATTGCCGCTAGCATTAAGTTAAAAAAAAATAACATAATGGACAAATGTGTGAAGCCATTGTCGTTAGCATTAAGTTAGATTAACTTAATAGCCACCTATGCGAAGAAATTGTCATTAGCATTAAGTTAGCACTAACTTAACCAAGGCATGTGTGAACACATTTTTATTTTGCCGTTAAGTTAAAAAAAAATAACCTAACTTGTTTTAGTCTGAAAGGATTTAACTAGTTTTCGTTATATTAAAGTCTTAACGGAAAGCTAATTTAGTCTTGGTGCGAACATAAGGGTCTCTTATAAGTTTAACTGGGCAGTTAAAAAAATTAACTTAATCCTAACTTAACGACGGGTGCGAAGGTACCCTAAGCCATCAATTCAGTTGTTTGTTGGATGACAGAAATGCCCACTAGCTTTATGGTAAGTCTTCCTAATTAATCTATCGAAACGGTGAAAAAGGGGCTTCTATGCTATGACAAAGAATGATTGGGCATGTCTTGACTACCAGACAACAAGCCGTTAGTGAAATACCACTTTGGAGAAGCTAGCATTGGACCCAAACTATAGCAGGGCAGGTGTTTCAGACCTCTTAAGAGATCGACAAAAAGCACCTCTTATTAAACTACACTATATAGGGCATCTTCTTCATTTCCATAGTCCAAACAAAAAAGAACAAGTACTTCTCGATCTACTAACTCATGTAAGATAAAATGTCCATCTCCAATGGATGACAATTACAAGAAAATGCCCATAATAACCACTTGGTTGAAACTAGTTTAAAATTTCAACAATATTATAATGTGTAAATTTTTTGTCCATTAATTGTATTTTTATCGTCCATGAAGACCAACTGGCCCATGGGATCAAAAAAAAAAAAAAAACAAAAAAAAAGCATATTCTTTTCAGGATTAAAAAACTCTTGCCCCGAAGGGTTTCGGGGAGAAAAAACTTAGTAGCAATAGGCATGCTGACAAACTTTACAAAGTTGTACAATGATATAGTAAGGTACAATTCAATGTTGTGCCAAAAGACATAGCTGAAAGCGTGTATCCATGATCTCTTGAAGATTCGATCCCAGTGAGCCCACTTGCCTTGTCTAGCATCACATGTAGTGGCTGATTAAGCGGAACTAACTGAACATAGCGTGTCGGATATGGTCATATGTTGGACATCTCTAAAGGATATGGCATTCATCCTCAATGGCTCCCTGCTGATAACATTGACAAACCCCGTCCTTGCGTGCCTCTCGAGTCCATCTGCATGTCTCAATGCAGAGCGATTTGCCTTTGTTCAAATGGAGGCTATCACCAAGGCTTTTTCGTGGACCCGGATGTGTACACGGTAGTGTTATGGACCTTGTGTCGAAGATAGGATTGATCTTTCGCTTGTATTGTGTCATTTAACCCGTTTCTAGGGTCTCCGCGATCTAAAAGTTTGCTAGTGAAGCAAGCATCAAAGATCGCGCAAATGGTGGTGGTCCTTTTCATTTGGACCTATATGCACCTCTGCTCACCGCGTCCCACTAGACTCGTTTCTCCTTCCAAATGTGCTTTGAGGCATTGTGGCCCCGATTACCTATTACATAAACAAGGTTGAGGAGATTATCACCATACCCACCGCTTTGAAAAGTAGATGATGTGGCAAATCAATCGCTGCTCTATTGAGGGGGCAAGAACCCATTTCCCCGGCGAGGATCTAATAGGGAACTAGACTTTACCCCAAGTGTAGCTTGGTAGAAGGCTTTCCTCGCGACCGCCTCAGTGTCATTCCAGTGGCAAGGGATATTATCCGGACCCCCAAACCTCTATCATGTATAAGAGAACGTAATTCTATCAATGCTTTCAAACAAGTGTGGTGATGGGCCCGCATACAATCCAACTACTTATTATGGACTTGTTCTACATGGCATACTGATGCTTTCCAAACCGTGATCGTGTGAGTCGATGGAAGTGTTTCAAGATGTGGTCAAATGGAACTTCGGTCCCAGATACTTGTAGGTGGGAGTTACCTCCACATTTTGCCCTTGGTACGTGAAAGAAGGAGCACTTGGTTGGTGCGATGCTGAGACAAGTAGCACCTTAGTCGTGGCCAAGTTGACGCGCATGTCAGTGAACTTACAAAATGTGTCTAGGGCATCCAAATGGATATTAGATGGAGCGTAGGCTAAGAGATCCACATTATCAGCATATATGGACTGCCTAACTATATGGTATAGGAGCTAGACTCCCACGTCCACGCAGTGACAATCTTTCAACTGATCCATATACAAGCCAAAGAGCGTTGGAGAGAATAGACATCCATGGCAGACTTCAATGCTGCTAACAGCAGGATGTCTTGATGGTGTCAACAGCTTGAGCATGCCTCATACAACATGTATATCACATTTTGCAAATCCATAGGGGCCTCCAATTGCCTCAATCTTTTCCGTAACTTATCCCGAGGCACAGTGTCAAATGCTTTTGCAAAATCAACAACCGTACAATCTTGCCGGTGATTGCTGCTATCTTCGACCAAGATCAACATAGTAAATATATGATCAATGGTGCAGTGTCGGGGCCAGAATCTTGCCTTCTTGAGAGCCAACACCTTCCGGCTTGCGCCCATATCACAATAAAGGACAAAGAGAACCCGACCATAATGGTGCGGTAATTGGCCGAACAGTCAGGATCATCAGCCGTGTATATGGGATCAACCCTGCTAGTGCTCCACTTTGTGGGGAAGCCTTCTTGTAGTGCCCTATTGAACACCGTTAGGATGGGCACAATTCGAGGACCTGCCCATTTGAGTAGCTCTGCATGCATGCTATCCAAACCTGCTGCCTTACCATTGACAAAACATTTAAGCCCATGATGAGATCTGCCTCCTTAATGGCCCCATCTGTGAGATTACTACGCAAACCTCAAGCAGATCATAGAGCTGCTGTAAGTATTGTACTCATTGCTCTGAAGTGATATTTTTACCGCATGCTGTGAAGGCTTGTGCAATACCCTTTGCTAGAATGTCATGGAATGAAGGTCCGTGGAGGTAGACTATTTCTTCCCCGATGTTCCGCGATATGTGCCCTCGGGCTTTTTTTCCCCGGAGAAAAGTCGGCACCATCTGATTGAAAGCGAGGCGCTTAATGCCGGGATCCGCGGACTGGCCATACTCATCATCAAACCATTGGTTGTGTGTGAGGAAAGGTTGTAGCTCTTAAGGGCTGTTGTGGACAGCTTCTCCCAAAGCATCTGTCAGCATCAGCCATAAGCGCATTGATTAACTGGGTAGTTTGTTGCTGTAGCATGGGGAGCTGCATTCCCTCTAGGTCAGCTGTGACCATCTCGGCATAGGCCTCTGCATGGTCGTAATTTAAGTGCAGCTGAGGCACTCGAACTTTTCAAGACACAAAATGTTTTCTTGATAACAACAATTGTTTCTCAAGGCACAAACCATTTAGTAGTATGCAACCTCTATCAAAAGGTGAACCTGTTATTCATCACAATCGTTTGAAATGCAAAAAAAATTGCTAAGCCCACAAAAATGTTGTATATGTGTGCATGCGTGCTTAAGATGACAAAGACTCGAATATACTACAGTTATACCTGTAGTTTAAACATGGAGGTGGGTGATATATGAGTTGTGACACTCCCTGAATATATATGGCGCTCCGGACGTATACATACAGGGACTTCTCCCTCCCATGCCAATCAGCTCACCATGAGCAGGGCCCTCCGTCTAACTCGGACCATCCGTAGAGAGATGCCCGGGTGAAGGACACGGAGGTGTCATTCGGCCCACGCCTTCAATGGGACTCCTAAGTTGCGGAAGCGTGAATACATGTTAGCACACAGCATAAACCATAACCACCACAAAGGGTGGCACATCCATCCAAGTACTAACGGCAAAGAAGATGCATCTAATCCTAAGGAAAACACCCCAAACCCCGTGTTCTACCCCTGCTCGGACTCTCGGTGAGGGATGGGTCCCATGCTCCGGCCTCAAGAGATCAAATGCATTGCAGGTATAACCCGGCGCTTATCGCATAGAACATCGGCTATGGTTGTCCACTCCATCCGGCCTCCCCAGGCAATACACTTTTGCGGGATGGGTCGATTCATGCTATGGCATCACTCATTAGGGCCGATATGGAGTCTCAAAATGGCCTCCCTATCAGCCATTCCACGCCATATTTCCGGCCCTTTTTCCCATGCCACCTAGGATACCAAAAATCTCATCATTACAGATTTACTTGGAATATTCTCCTAATAAAGGGATTGGCATTCATGGCCATATGTATTTAATTACGTTGGTTGTCGACAGCCGATGCAACATGTGAAACTCTAAAAAGCCACTTGCATTATAGCATCACCAAGAACTCATGACGATGTCTCTTGGTTTGTCGATACCAAGCGGCGCGTGTCCCTTAGATTCTTGCGCTTATTTTCATTTAGAGGTTATGGCCATACAAGCTTCCGCCTTCCACATTTCCAAAATTTGAATGTGTAGGTTGAAGCTTTGTATCGACTTTTATTTCGAGGGCTACCGCTACTTTTATGGGTGGTTCACATGGAGAAGTTTAGGCCCTCACGAAGTTAAAAGTCGTCAAGACTAATTAAAAAATTCATTGTGATCACGGCACGCAAGTTGGATCTTGCAAGGGCTGATTTTTCCAAAACGGGCTGAATTTTTTTGCCTCGACCCAAGTTCGGTGGTGTTTTTAAGCCGGTCATAGCTTGTCCATGTGAACCCAAAGATTAACCTGATCTTTACTTCATCCCAATACAAAAGCTTCCCGCCTACACACCGAAATTTGAATTTGCTTAATGTATAAAAGCATGGATTGTAGGAGAATGGACTTTTCGATTTCCATATGCACGCTGCGTAAATTTCAAAAACGAGGTTAGTACCGGACGCTCGGCCACACGGCCGGCGGAATTGTCTTTGGGGCATACAAATTGTAACCTTCATTTCGCGGCCGATCCAATGCAAAGATGGAAGCTCCAAATGATGTGTGGATAAGGATCCAACCTCAATTAATATGCTCCAGTCTTCAATCGCAAAAGGAGGTCTAAAAATAAGAACTTAGACCTCGGCGTGTTGTTGTGTCTTGCGTGCTCAAAAGTGTCGACATCCGGGCGATGGCGGTTTATATCCATTGGATCCGTTGAGTGGCAAGAAACCGCATTTTAGGGCGTTTCAAGTTTAGTCCGATTTTGTGGTGACGAACTCCGGCCTCCTAGGGATATTGTGAGAGATTGAGAGAGGATGAAGGCATTCTAATCGAATCTGCCTCCTTGAGATGAGCCGCCTCCGATAAGGAAGGGAAATGTCCTGAAGATGCTAATAAATGACATACTTTTGCAATGTGAAGGGTTTATACATTCTTGAAGTACAAAGGTTATGGTGTTTGTGTTTAGATACCGCTAATACAAGAAGTCTTTTGACTACTTTTAACAATAGATTCCTTTTAAAAATCTATTGCTATTTAAATTATAGCAAAAATGAGTCTTGAAACTCTTTAAGTAGTAGAAGAACTCTTTGACTAGTTATCCATTTGATGACCATTTTTAAGAAAAATATGATATGTGACATTCTTATATGCAAACATTCATAAAATTTATGAACATTGAAGGTCAAAGCCATCCTTGTTTAAAAGAGGATCATATGATGCTAAAATCTTCATGCGCTGTGTAATTGCATATAAGAAATTTTGCCAAAAGTGATCCTTCCTTTGCGTAAAAGTAAATAGAAACACAAATATTGAACTTTACAACTTAGCGTGAAAACAAATAGTATTTTAATAAACCAACACTTTATATACTAACACTTTACACTTTAAATAAGATATTTCTTTCTTTCCTTTCACTTGAAAGCTATTTTTTTCAAGATGGATCATGAAAGCGTTAATCAATATTATTTCCTGAGGGGCCTAGGAGACCGGATCACCCCATATAGAAGAACGGGTTCCACCAAGACCACGAACAAGTGCAATTGAATTCAAATAATAATACATATGCAAAAAAAAGGACACACTAAATTAGCATGGTGTGATCCACTTTCTTATTTGTTGTCAAATTAAAATTAAACACAAGTACTCATTCCTATTTGTATCTAAAATGCTTTACCACTCTTAAGTACATAAGTCATTATCCCTTTCAAAGAGCATATTATTTTTTCAAAAAGAATCACACCAAACAAATAGTACATATATGTAAACAAAAATGGAACACACTAAATTCAAGATCGTGTGATCCACTTTCTTATTTGTTGTCAAATTAAAATTAAACACAAGTACCCTTCTCATTTAATGCTTTACCACCCCAAGTGCATAAAGTTATTAGTCCTTTTCAAAGAGCATATCTTTTTTTTAAGAAGGATCACATCAAGCATCCTATTTGCATCTAAAATACTTTACCAACTCTAGTAGTACATAAAAAGTTATTAGCCCTTTTCAAAAGCAAACACTTTATCAATAAATGAGCACATCACATATCCACACTTAACTTCAAATAAGACACATATATATTTCTTTTATTAAAAGATAATCAAAAGTAATTTTACTATAGGAAGTCATCTTTTTCCAAAAAGATCACACCAAGTTTAATTTTGTATAAGCTAAAAAGGTTGGAATATACTAAATTCATGGTGTGATCCACTTTCTTTTGTTGTCAATAGATAATAACACCAAGTCCCTCATCAATAGTCTCCCATTTGCATATAAAATATGTATCATTCCAAGTTATATTATGTTTTATGAACTAAACTTTTTCAAAGAGGGTCCCAAAGCAAAATACAAACACTTAATCAATAAGCCAACACTTTACCAACAACCAAAGCTTTATTAAATAAGATTTTTATGTTATTTTATCAAACCTAACAATGCTTCCATATGTGACACTTTTTGAGTTAACTGATCCAAAGGCTCATGAAAGCGACATTTTATACAATATGTCTTTGGAGCTTTTGTGTGTGGGCATTAGTAAACACCTCTAATGGAGCAAATATTTTGTAACTCATTTTTTCAACAACCCCGATGCACGCCTTATCAAACATTTCTTCATTGCAAGGACACCATTCTCATAAGGCTTGCACGATTAAGCTAAAAAGAGATCATGGGGATCGACTTTCAAGCTCGGCTCCCACAACTTTACAACGTGAAACTAGATGCCCATTGCCTCTAATGTATATCTTGGAAAAGCATGTCTCTTATGTCCATATGTTAGACAACAACGATGCTAGTAATGCTTTTCCCTAGTCTCAAATCCCCACATCCGATAAATATAGCCCAAAGAAAAATATTTGATTCAAAGGAGTGAATATAAATCAAGAAGAGGGAGGAAAAAGAAGCAAGGATCACATGACGCCGAATCTCACTACACATTTACAAAGTGCATATGCATTTTCGCATGGTGTGACCCATGTATTATTGAGGGTGCAAATTTGCAAATATCCTCCCTTTCAAATCCCTTTCCCCCTCCCTTTTTTTTTTTTTTTGCAATATACTATCCATAGCATTTATTTTGAACCCTATAGTTCTACCTATTCATTGCGTGTATGTAACCCATAGTCACCCCTTCGTTAAAGATAGCATTCTCACCCACGAGCCTATGGATAGATATCCTTCCACCGGGCCGATCGACGGCCGTTGAATTGTAAGAATGAATGGCGAGAGCAATAATGATGAATGGGAAGAGCTGAAAAGTAGGAAAAACTTCGTAATGAAAATTTGGGTAGTAAAAAAAACATGGCATGTAACGTGACGCTTGTTTGTCCGCGACATCGCCTAAGCCGTTGTTGCTTAACTCTATGCTGCCTCCAAAAAAACACGCACACTATTGGAGACTTGGATTCCAAATGAAGAGCCGGAGACGATGCACGAGCGGGCGCTTAATGTGAACAATGGAAATCTTGGTGCCAAAATTTGATAAGGTGGTTAGTGCATGTGGGCATGTGCACGATGGGGCGGAAAAAGTAGCCATTATTTTGGTCCGCCGATAACGATTTTTCAAAAAATGCAGCCATTAATGTGGTTGCAATGAATGCACACACATGTCCTATGAAATTTCGCCATGTGGATGCCAAGTAAGCCCCGCTCCTCTTTCTACTTGCCAACTAATACCGACTTTGAAAAAAATGCGCAAAACATCATTGGTCGCGAAAACATGACGGGAATTCTCGGCATCCAAGATATGGGCCATTTTGAGACCCCAAATCCGCCCTAATGATAGCCTTCCTCCGAGACGCTGCACTCAAGGCATCACCATTCGAAACCGCCTCCAGGGTTCATGAAGCCCTAGTCCCATGAGGCAGGTCGAGAAGTGTCCCCTTCCGTGATCGCAGAAGGTTCCATGGGTGAGCTAGAGAATACGTGCCGCATCACCGACCCGGCCCCGCATCTCGAGACTTACTCACCCTAAATCTACTCAAAGTGCAAGGTGCCCCATACGGTCACACCTCTACACCTGTGGAGTGTCGGACCCATACCCTCGCCCTCTCGCGGACCGTATCATCGCCCTAGCCCATCAGGGAGTCTCGTGAGCCTTTTATGTTCATGCAAGACCCCACCCCCACTTCACCACTGGCCTTTTCGGGTGCTAAGCCATTCTATAGCATCTACGACCGGTGGGTCTCCTCAGACACTGTCGCAACTAATGGGAAATACAGGATCAACCTAGGAGCATACTACTAAACATGGCTCGAGAGGTCTCTACCCCTTAATTCCCCATTTCCGTGAGTAATACTATACAAAGGACTATCAATCCATCCTTTAAGAGCAAGACCAGAATCGAGATAAAGAGAACTCACCTTTGCAATCAAGGGTTAGTTCCTACAAGTAAAAGGCAATGAAGAGAACTAAGAAATGAACACAACAAGTGCCCAACAGGGCTTACTCTAGAACATGAAGCTATACTAACCCCAATCTGAAGTTCCTCGCGTTCCATTGTCATTTGGTACTTCCATCTTCCCCGACTTGGCCAAAGACTGACACAATAATTGTGTTAGGGCGCTTAGCAAGGGTAGGGCCACCGCCGCCCTCCTCCGGTCGATTTGTTGAAGGGTGCCTCGGCCTCCTCCTCCTCCTCCATCTTCCATTGCTCTAATTGGTTGGGGCAAATGGGGTGCAAAACCCCAATTTGGGTCCCAAGTTAGTAACTCTCCCTTGCCCAATCGATTTGGGCGGGTGTGCCCCGGGGTTGGCTAATATTAGCTAATTTGGTATTTTAGGCCCTTTTAATATTAGATTAAGCCCTAAATTCGAATTAGGGTTTAAGGTTAGGTTTCCACCTTTATAATTTAATTATTAACATAGCTAACCTTAGCTTATGAATAATTAATGTGCCATTAATTATTCATAGTGACGTGTCACGTATTTATACTTAAAAAGGCGTATAAATATGTGGAACGTCACATGAGTTGCTTGATCAGAAGGTACTTGTGGACGTTACAAAATCTATTTTATTCTATTCTACCAGAAGGTCTTTCATCTCACTTTTGAAATTAATTAGACAATTTAATAAAATTTCATAGTAGAGACTCTAGAGAGACTTCCAGAGTTAATGAGCAAAGCTTTAGAGAGACTTTGTTGCAGAGTTCTGCTAGAATTCCATCGCACCCATGGAACACCTGCGCAATTGCAGAGCTCGAAGAGCTGGCTAGTGATTGAAGAAACTTGAAAACTAAGCCTCCTCACAAAGAGCAGAAATTACAAACAAATATGAAGAGTGGGGCTATACACCAACTGTCCATGGATCAAAAGGCTACTGGTCCCTAAAGATAGCACATCCTCCTATGTACACAACCCACTTCCTTTGTAGAGATGAGCTTCGCGTACTCGATATAGTTCCTCTTTTTGTCTTGAGAGCTGGCTAGGCTGAGATCCTCTTGGACAGAAATTGTGGTCCCTTTCAAATAATTCCCATGCTTCAAGACATGCAGACAACTAACAGATTCTGATGACCAACAAATTCTGAAGCAAGACCTGAAGCAACTGTAGTGGTTGTGTCCACCATCTCAATAGACACAGTGATAGATGTGGCCCTCATTCCTTCATTGAAATGAATAGGTCGCATTTGGTCGAGGAGTAGAGGCGAAAGACATTGGACTTGTTGGTCATAGGGTCTTTTAGAGGCCAATTTCAAGAGGCCGCTCCAGACCAAAAAGAGAAGATGGTAGATCCATCGGGTTCACCAAATATATTTTACCGACATATCATGCAATCGCCATCCAAAAACTTAATAGTGCTCAATCTACGATACATTTTTAATGTTTGTATCTACTTGAGAGGTGTTTGTTTTCTATATTTTTGGAGGGCTAAAATTAATTTTACTCTTAATGTTGTGATACCTTCGCAGTACGATTTCATCCGGTAGAATCACAACCAAAAAATTATCTTCCACGAAGTCAC
This sequence comes from Isoetes taiwanensis, assembly GCA_021234155.1. Lineage (NCBI taxonomy): Eukaryota > Viridiplantae > Streptophyta > Lycopodiopsida > Isoetales > Isoetaceae > Isoetes > Isoetes taiwanensis. The sequence goes on along the minus strand of JAJEKV010000038.1, from coordinate 3,569,616 downwards.
CTGCCATAGCCGCACAGTAAATCAGTTACTGCGCATTTTGGGAGAAATATTTGCCACATGGCAACTCCTCTAATTTGGAAATGCTCGATCCAATTTTTGATTTGCAGGTTCAGACATCTAATCCGCCTCATTCTGACCACTATGGAACTGGACTGAAAAATTTCAGCAAAAATTCTTCAAGGGGCAAGCGCACCAAGCGTGACACAATTACTTTGGGCTGCCAAAAGCTATCACAAGAGGTAAAATAAGTTTTATTTTGGATATCACAACAGTAAGAATAAAATTAATTTCACCTATTTTTGAAGTGTGACTCAGAATTACTTTGGGCTGCCAAAAGCTATCATAACATTAAGGGTAAAATTAATTTCACCCATGTTTGGAGGTAAAATAAGCTTTATTTTGGATATCACAACATTAAGGGTAAAATTAATTTGGGAAAGCTATTGCCCTTCGTATTGAAGGAGAAGCTTTGTGGGCGTCTTGCGGTGAAGCTGCTTCATACCCATCCAATTGCTATTGATATATTGGAGCTATTTATCCTCCAAATATTGAACTTCTTGAAAATAATGAAATGCTGCCTCTGCAACATGTCATCCTTCTGGTAGACCTAAAAGAAAACTAAGACAGAAGATAGGAATAGAGAAAAGCATGTGTGCAAGTGCACGTGTTGTGGTAATGTCGAACAAAATGAATGTAGTTGCAGAAATCCTATTTGACATTTCTGTTGCATATTTTTATCATAATGATTTTCTGAAATTTATTTTCCAAATTATTGTCTCTATAAGAAACACTTCCTCTGTAAAACATGATCGTCTATATAAATACGTGTTTTTTTGTGATTCTTTGAATACAAAGGGCTATTTGGAAAAATACTTAAGAATTAAGGGCATTTTGGGAATTTTAAAAATACGAAGGGCTTTTTGGGAATTAAGTGAACAATTGGTAAATTTCCCAATTAATTTCAACCATTGTGGTAAAATAAGCTTTATTTTGGATAGAACGGTAAGATGTGAGTGGCCTGTACGTCCCATCACATTCTCCTCCAAATATTGTTGGGCGATAAAGCTTGATTATCCCTGTTACATATAAAGTATGCTTTTGCAAATGGGCAAGTAGCCTTCTCCAAACAGACAAGGAACACAAAGAATTCACATGCGTATGTCTGGAGGAGCCTTCATTTTTCCAGACCGTAGAAAAATCAGACCAAAGAAAAAGACATGAATTCAAGAATGCGGCCTGTATCCTAAAGTTCCTACCAACTCAGTCACCCTGCAAGCTTATCTCCCAGCACGTAAATATAGAATAATGCATGCATTTTAGTCTATATATACGGCCACCAACTTCTTTTGGCCACCAAGTCCTATTGTGCTTTCCATATCTGCAACTGCCATTTGAATCAGTTGAACAATCAGTTCTTTTAAAACCTGATAGTCTGTCGTAGACATTGGGCTCTCACTTCTCAGAGATCTGTACCACATTGCAAATCTGTTCATTGATTATTGAAAATGAAGACATATGTCCTGCTTCAAGTTGTATTATTCATGTTCCTCATCATGGGAACCTTTGCTTCCAGGCCTTTAGAAGTTAGGCCTGCTGATTCTGGACCTGTGAATAATGATAAGTCGAATCTGACTCCAAGGTTGGTGTTAATGCATGTCATTTGAAACAACCTTTTTTTCAAAGTCTTAATATTGGCTTTAATGCATGTCTTTTGAAACTTTTTTTTTCAATGTCTTAAACTTATATTTGCTCACTTGACTGTGTTGTTGTGTACTTAACAGTGTGTTCAATATCTCCCAAAGGGAACTCTTGGGCTGCCATGCAACAGGCAACCCGATCGATGATTGCTGGCGGTGCGACCCTGATTGGCACAACAACCGCAAACGTTTAGCAGACTGTGCAGTTGGTTTTGGAAGAAATGCAATTGGGGGAAAGAATGGTGAATTCTATGTTGTCACAGACCCCAGTGATGATGCTGTCAATTCTAGGCCTGGAACACTCCGATACGGAGTTATCCAATCTGAGCCTCTCTGGATAATATTCGAGAGGGACATGAATATTCAGCTGAAACAAGAGCTGATTATGAATAGCTACAAGACCATAGATGGCAGGGGAGTCAATGTCCACATCTCAAATGGCCCCTGCATCACAGTGCAGTTCGTTTCTCATATTATCATCCATGGTATCAATGTCCATGACTGCAAACCTGCTGGCAATGCAATGGTCAGAAGCTCTCCTAACCACTTTGGCTGGAGAACTATATCAGATGGAGATGGAATTTCCTTGTTTGGTGCAACTAATGTTTGGATTGACCACTGTACTCTTGCCAGATGCACAGATGGATTGATTGATGCCATTATGCAATCCACTGCCATCACAATCTCCAACAACCACTTTAGCAACCATGATAAGGTTTGAAGTCCTTAACATTCCAATCATTGAATTATGCTAAAAACTTTTATCTTATAATTCCATTCCAAATCATTGAATTATGCTAAAGGTTTGGCTTATAATTCAGGTAATGTTATTGGGGCATAGTGATGAGTACCCAGAAGACAAGATTATGCAAGTCACTGTTGCATACAATCATTTTGGTGCAGGCTTAATTGAGCGTATGCCAAGGTAAATTTTGTCTCTCTAATAGCTGAACAATCTCTATTTTCAAATTTGAGATCTAAATGTGACTGCCCGTGAAAATGCAGATGCAGATATGGATACTTCCATGTGCTGAATAATGATTATACCCAGTGGGAGATGTATGCAGTAGGAGGCAGCTCAAATCCTACCATTAATGTGGAAGGAAATCGGTTCTTGGCCCCAATAAATGTAGATGTAAAAGAAGTAGGCACTCTACCTATACCTGTTAATAGCTTTCTTTCTGCCTCTTCGCTGATCAAAGTTTTGATGCATATGCAGGTCACAAAACGAGAATATACAAATGAAGGCATATGGAAGAACTGGAACTGGAGATCAGAGGGGAATCTGTTCTTAAATGGAGCTTACTTTGTTCCATCCGGTTTTGAATCAGGGGCTGTTTACAGCAAAGCATCCAGCCCCTTTCTCTCTGCCAAGCCTGCTGCATTTGTCCAATATCTTACTGCTAATGCTGGAGCCATCCCCTGCACCCGAGGCTTTGCTTGCTAAATGGAAAAAGGATAAACAAGTTTTCACAAAATTCTAGTATTTGGCTGTGCAGCCATGCTTTTAATACCTGTCATACTAGCAACCTCGGCCACAGTAACAGAAGGCATATATGCCTACGCTATTAAGCTGCTGGTGCGGATGTGTTGTGATACCATGTAAATTAGTTACAAATAGTAAATAAAGGTTTTCTCAACCACCTTGATGGGTTCAGTTCCTGTTTTGTTTTAACAATGGCTCTACAGAGCTGAAATCTTACAGCTTAAGAACTCTCAAAACTATGGTTAAACAAATGATGGATCTACATACCTAAAGCCTTCGACATTGATGCTGATAATAAACTGCTCTCCATTCCATACATTCTTGGGGGCAACGGCAGAAAAAATCCCATATCCAACCCGACGATCGTGATAATGGACAGAGCTATGGTGTATTCAACTGCCGATGTTTATTAGGTCATCCTGTATTTTATGCGACCTTTTGTTAGTGGGAGTGATAATTAGACGGTGTAGATTTTGATGGGTTCAACATATATGCGTTGCGTGATAATAAGTGTGATAAATAAAGGGTGAAGATGCTTTGATCTGCGCATGTGCCCTTTAAAATTTGGCGTTGAAGGTCTGGGCCTCATTCAGATAGATGGATAGTGGATGCATAGATGAAGCAATAAGGAGTAATTTCTGGGTTGGAGAAATGGCGTGCTGATCCTATAGGAGACACCAATTTATGAAGTCGGAATGGGTACGAGATGAGATGTATGGTAGATTGTGTAGCTTTTTAAAGGGGTTCAAGATAATCCAATCGTGAGTGTCAACGCCTCTTGCTTTATTTTCCAAAACAATTCCTACAATTCTAGCTTGTCCATATGCTCGTCATGTCGGCTAAATTAACGCAGCATCGCTTGGATGGCGGTGAAAATTAGAACTTCACTTGAAAAATGCTTTTGCTTGCCACCCAGTGTCAGCTTCCGCGATCAACTATGGTTGAACACATTTCTCGATTGGGCCTTGGTCTTTGATTACTTCGCAATGTCCCCTATCTACGACTATACATGTTCGAATGAGCAGCTCCATTGTCGTGGTATCCACCCTCTCGACGTGCCCCATCTTTCTTGAGCTCGTCTTTTTAATTTTCTTTTGTATTGGATTTTATGGAATCATGGAAATAGTCAGTCTATTCTCTATCAATTACATTCCTCGTGGTACTGCATCCTTTTCTCAGTTGAAATGTCTTATATGCCTTTCATTTTGCAGGAAGATGATGGGTATGATTGTCCTATTGATTTACACCTAAACAATGCCACCATATGGTCTAATATATGGTCTATCTCCGCTAACTTTGAAGGTTTTGCGACATTCTCAATCCCTGTTGGCGCACCTATTTTCTTCGTAAAGAAGAAAAATGATTCCCTGCGTCTAGTCATTGACTATCAAGACCTCAATAAAATCACAGTGTCAAATCGATATCTGCTTCCTTTAATCCCAGGGGAGTTGGAGCGGCTCCAAGGTGTGCTCTATTTTACGAAGATTGATCTTCATGGTGCCTACAATCTTATCCGGATCTAGAAGGGTAATGAACGGAAGACAACATTTCGTACCCAGTATGGCCATTTTGAGTACATAGTTATGCCGTTTGGCCTTATCAATGCTCCAGTAGTTCCAACATATGGTCAATGATATCTTCTGGGAGTTCTTGGATATTTTTGTTATCATCTATTTGGATGATATTCTTATTTATTCTAAGATTCGCAAAGAACATCAGAGGCATATCTGGCAGATCCTTTAGAAGCTTTGTGAGCATGGGTTATATGTCAAACTTGAGAAGTATCAGTTCGAGCAGGAAGGATCTTCTAATAAGGTCACACTCTAGACAGATCATCAAAATTTGGCATATTTTTAGTTTACTCGAGTGCTCAACTGTCTCCAGGTCCGGTGGCATAAAGTATTAACCCCCATTGATTTCGTGATCAAGTACTATCCTGAACCTCTCCAAGGGAAGTCTGATGCCTTGTCTCAACACTCCTATCTTGAGCCTAAACCAGGTGATCCTGCATTTGATCAGCAATCACATGTTATTCTAGGGCCTGATCAATTCCAGCTTACCGCCGTCACTTTGTTTGAGAGGCCTCATGATACAGCCTTGTTGGAGTCTATTCGGGCATCTCTGCCCTCCGATCCATTGGCTGGCTCAAGTGTATTCTCACATCTTGGCATCTTGGCAAATGCGATCGGACTATGGCCGTTTCGAGATTTGGGATGGATTCCTGTTCCGTGATGGGCTTTTGTATGTGTCAGATGGTGCTTCTAGACTTCGAATTCTCTAGGCTTGCCATGACTCACCTATGGCCAGACACTTTGGAGTAGCCAAGACTCTTGAACTTATTAATCAAGAATATTGGTGGCTTGGGCTTCGTCGCTCTGTCAAATTTTATATTCGATCCTGTGATATCTACTACCGAGCACGGGTTCCAAGACATCTTCCTCATGGTCTTCTTTAGCCATTTCCCATTCCAGATGGACCTTGAAAGAGTATTTTTGTAGACTTTATTCCAGGGGTAACACTCTCTCGGGGTTATGATGTCATCATGGTAGTTATTAATCGTTTCTCTAAGATGGCTCATTTCATTCGCTGCAACATCACCATCATCAGTGAGGGAACAACTAGTCTTCTTCATCGCGAAGTAGTCAGACTTCATGGATTGCTAGATACTATTGTCATTGATTGGGGACCTCAGTTCATCACAGGGTTTTGGAAGCAGCTTTTGGAGTTACTACATATTGATTGCTCACTAACATCCGATCATCATCCAGAAGGTAATGGGCAAGCAGAGTGCACCAATTAGACTCTGGAACAATATTTGAGATGCTTTATCAGTTCTTAGCAGAATGGTTGGGTTGATTATCTTCCATTAGATGAGTTTGCCTATAATAACTCAGCATATGCTTCTATTGGGCAGACTCCGTTCTTTCTGAACTCTTATCAGCATCCTAGTGTCGAGTCTCAACTTGAGAAACTCCAAACTCTTCAATTAGATCTTCAGCACCATCTTCTCTGGGCACAAGAATGCTATCGGCATTAATATGCCGATTCACATCGGCAGGAAGCTTCTATATTTCATGTTGGTGACCTTGTTTGGCTTCTTCATAGGGACCTCCCTACCTCACGCCTTTGTAACAAGCTTGACCGTCGCCGTCTCGGTCCTTATCAGATCACGGCCCAGATCAACGATGTGGCATTTTGGCTCGAGCTCCCTCTAGCTGTTCGTCTCCATCCAGTATTTCATACGTCTCGATTAGAGCCCTATACAGTTAATCCTATCCCACATCGCGTTCCTCCACCGCCACCACCCGTGGAAATTGATGATCACGAGAAGTTCGAGATTCGAGACTCTGGATTCTAAGTGATTGTATTACTTTATTGATTGGAAAGGTTGCTCATCAAGTGATAGAACCTGGGAGCCTGCCAAGAATCTGACTAATGCTCCTAGTAAAATTACGGAGCCTCATCAACGTTACCCAGATAAGCCAAGTTTGCATACTCTGGCTCCAGCTCCAGCTTCACGGAATCGTCGCCGTCGTAGGAGGAGGATGGTATGACGACCATATGGGTATTCGTATCGTACGAGCATTATACTCATATGTACAATAGATGGTCATCACACGGATGCAAAAGGGTAGTTGCACAAGACAAGGTTTGAACTCGCAATCTTCTAATTGCGAATCGCACACCTTTGCCAAATATACTTTCAATACTTGTTAAAGATATGCATTCATGTCTTCTTCGTATGCACGGCTATTTCTAGAAGGTTCTAGAATATTCTAGAACCTACATGCATGCGCGACACTGGTACAATCTCGTCCATTACAGTGGTGCAATCCTGTCTGTTGGCTTAGATGTATATAGAGGCACCTCCTTCTTGTCGAACCATTCCGGTTCAGTGCCAATCTTGAGCCTTCTAGGCATCTCTCTCATGTTCCTGCTTGACCATTGTATTCTTATTTCTTCATATATTAGATTCTTTGCCAATCTTGGCATATTATTTTCGTATTTCTTGCATATTCTTCGCATATTTTTCTTGTTTTTACGTAGGTTCATGACATATGCCACAAAATCAAATAATATGATTTCGAAGATCTATCAAAGAAGCCTAATAAATAATCAAAGAAGCCTAATAAATAATGAGTGTAGGACTCATCTTTCAAGGGTTTTCGTGTGATAAAACACTGTTAAAGCTTGTCTAAATCCAGAAAAGTATAAGGTGAATTGGGCATAGTTTGCAGCATAGGCATATACGGATTTGATGGTTAAGAGATCACGAAATGATGGATTCTTCTTCAACAAGAGCGTAGAGGTCATATTGCATGTTATCAATAACTTGAACGAGCTAAAACACATTGATGAAGATCATATCATCAAGAAACAAGAAGATTTATTAAGGCTACAAGGTGATGTGCAAGGTGCTGACATGAATTGTTTTGTCTTACGTGAAGTTATTGAAGAAAAAAACAGTCATGGACAGCAATGGAAGCAGATCTAGAACTAATGAGAACATAATAGGATGCATCGAGACTCTTAGAAGGGAAGAAAAGTTGGTGAAAGAGATGCTGGGGAAGTCACTTGCTAACTTCAACAGAACCCAGCATTTTGCCCTTCAAAAGGAAATTGAAAAGTTGAAGATAGATGTTTTAAGGTATGAAGACGAAATGGAATACTGGCACAAATGTTGCAAGAATGTGCAGTTCATGCAGCAACATGTGAAGTCCAAAAGGCATATTAGATTAACCACGGGAGAGTAAAACATTCCTTTCATATATGATGAGGTATGTAATGTTTGTGGTATGATGAGGTATATAATGTTTGTGGTTTGGTGCTTATTACTGAATATGAAATGCATGTTAAGCTTGCTTGCCAAGTATCATGTTTATTGCTTTAATATAGTGCTAGAAACTCTGGCATGCATAGTTCAAAATTGTGGTACAACAATGCCACAAGCACTTTTGAAAGAATTGGGATATAAAGCCGATCAAATAGTAGTTTAGAGAGAAGAAGATGCTGAGGCTGATAGTGAAGAAGATGGTAATGGGAAAGTTGAAGAAGATGATGAAGAAATCACTCCCAAGAAACATATATTCAAGAAAAAGAAAGTTGAGAAACGTACTGGTAGCAACACAGAGGTGAAATCTTATGAAGGATTCATTCCTATTAGGAAGGCCAGGAAGAGGACCATAAGTACTAGAAGTACTACCACAAGATTGAGAAAGCTAATGGAGGTGCATGTAACTTAGAATTGTCCATGTAGTTTATTTTATTTCCTTTGAATAATTTGACTATATTTTCTTTGTTGCTTTCCTGCAGTTGATCTTATTGATGTGGATAAGCTTAATCCAATGAAGATGACTCATTATGCTTCCTCTTCAAGAACACAAAAGAATGTTGCATCAGATGTTAGAATAGTGGCTGCTAAGGAAGGTAAAGTGTAACTAGACGCTGCAAAGTCTTTGTCAACTTTATGTTTTATTATTTTTAACTTCAATATTATATAGTTTTAGCTTCAATCTCTTTTTCTTCTTCTTCTTCTTCCCCCTTTTCTTTTTCTAGTTACAATAATGGGTCAGCAGGATTTGCTTGGACCATTATCAACGAGGAACAATTCTTGAAATGAAGGTGGCCCCATTGTCTTCCCTCTCGAACCTAGTAAGCATAAAAAGGAGGAAGTAAAGTATTTAGAAACGATAAATGAAAGAACATATAACTTCATGAATCTTGTCCTTACCTGTAAGAGTAGACGGATATGGGCTAGGTTCACTAACAAGTACATCAATAGTGGGGGCTTTCCTGTGCTCGCCATTATCTTCATCTCTGATGACCGTTAGCCTTGCCAATATAGAGCTTATATTTGGTCGGCTCTTTGGATCATATGTAAGGCATTTGGTAGAAACTTCAAGTACTTAACGTAAATACATCTTTAGAAATGGCTTCATCCACAACCATACCTAGATCATTTGACATAGCTCGATGTAAGAACTTCTCCATGTTATCATCTTCCATGAACAACTTGTTAGTTGGCCTCTTCCTTGTTATTAATTCGACAAGAAGAATGCCATAACTATAAACATCACTCATTGGTGTAGGTTTCCCTTGAGAAAGCTCTGCCCAATAGCTAAATTAGTCGGAGTGAAAGGGTGAGCTAGTAAATGACAAATATTGTGTGCATGATATACCTGGAGCCATGTACCCAAAGGATCCCCTAAATAAAGACAGCGTACCATCATCAACGAGCATTGCAATTCCAAAAACAGCTATATGTGCTTCAAATGCATGGTCAAGAAGGATATTTTCTGGCTTGATGTCACAGTGGACAATGGCCTCTCTACTTTCATGATGGAGATACAATAGGCCTTGTGCGACACCTATTGCAATATTCAGGCGTTTCTTCCAATCTAACAAGATCGGATCTAACTTATATAAATGATCTTTGAGGCTTCCATTTGGCATAAATTCTAATACAATAGCCATCATATCCAAAGTGTTACAGTATCCAAGAATGCTGACAAGATTTCTATGCCTGAGCTTGCCCAGTGTTTCAAGCTCTCTGAAGAAACTTTTTTTGCTTTGGTCTGAATTTGTCATAGTAAGCTTTTTGACAGCAACTAATTGTTCGTTATCCATAATACCTTTATACACAATGCTAAATCCACCAGTCCCAAGAATGTTACCATCACTAAAGCTGTTAGTTGCCATGCAAAGCTCATCCTTAGTAAACTTCATGTGTTGAGGAAGAAGAATGTATCCATTGTCACTTGTAGCTTGAGGATGATATTTACATAAAAGATATAAAATGCATGTCATCATTGATAGGATTGCTAGAGTCCCTACAACAATGTATATGATGTATGTCTTATGAAAATGCCTAGCATGGTGGTTGTTGTTGTTGTTGGTGGTGGTGTTAGGACAAGTTTTATTGATGGTTCTTCCACACAGTCCAGAGTTACCATTTAGATATACTTCACTTGCATTGAGAAAAATGCCAGCATTAGGCACAGGGCCTGATAACATGTTGTGGGAAAGGTTAAGGAAGACGAGGTTTCTCATTGTGCCGAGGAATGCAGGTATTTCACCAGATAAATTATTGGAGGAAAGGTCCAAAGTTTCCAAAGCAAGGCAATTTTCTAAACTTTCAGGGATAGAACCAGTCAGACTGTTATGAGAAATATTCAAATACTGAAGTTGAAAGAGATTGGACGCACACAGAAAAGGTACATCTCCGTATAACAAGTTATAGGACAAACTGAGGTTCAATAAACTTGAAAGTCTAGCCACGCTAGGAACAGTTCCAACGAGTCTATTTCTCTGGAAATAAACATACTGCAGTTTATTTTGGAATATATTTGGTATACTGCCTCCCGTTATTGGAAGAAAGATATAGAGATGTGAGTTGAGTAAGATTGCCCAAGCTAGAAGGAATCGAGGCCATTGAGATTATTTAGAAGAAGATAAATACGATTTAGCGGTGCTCTGAAATCAAAGTGTCTCCGGAATTGGTCCTTCAAATTTGTTCCAAGACAAACCTAGAACTTGCAGTTGTTTTAATTGGCCTAAGCTAGAAGGCAGATTACCAGAGAAGTAGTTCAAGTATAGCGAAAGGCCGGTTAACTGAGTAAGATTTCCAACTTCAGGAGGAAGTTCACCGACTAAGCGGTTACTACCAAAGTTCAAGTCGTACAAACTATATAATGTCCAGACGGAATCAGGAATATGACCAGACAAGTTATTTGTAGACAACCAGAACCTCTCCTACAGTTTAGAGCAATTTCCAAGGCTAGCAAGGATGGGACCTTGAAGTAAATTCTCTCCCAAATGTAGAGCGTTTAGATTGAACAAGTAGCCAAGTTGATGAGGAATTGTGCCGAAAAATCGAGAGAAAGGAGTTGGGTGCAATTGGTGAGAGAGAAGTGGTATTGTTCCAGTTAGGTTGTTTTGCCAAACATGGAACTTCAGTAGTGCTTTAAGATTGGCCCAAACGCCGAATTGTGCCATTTAAATTGTTTGCGATTCAACGACAACGTTCTAAGATGGGTGCAATTAGAGAGGGATGCGTGGTATTGGTCCACTTAGCAAGTTGGCAAAATTTGAGTCAAATTCATAACCTACTTGGGCACCTAAGGTGAGTTCTCGCAAACTTTGGAGCCTCCCAAACTCCTCTCGTATATTTCACAAGATATTTGCACTCAAATTGAGGGTATTGAGCATAGAATGCTTTGCTCAATGATGCAGGTATAGAACACCGCCGAATGTTGTAGCTTAAATCTAGAACCTTCAACTTGCTCAAATCTCCAATGGAGCACGGTATATTACCACTCACCGTTATGAGAAATATTTAAGTACTCAAGCTGGACCAATTGCCAAGAGCTTCGTGTAAAGAACCAACCGTAGAATTACTTCCGAGATCGATGCTTCAAGTAATGAGCGAGAAGATAATTGCAAAGGTACAAACACCGCAAAATTGGTTGAGGGACGGATTGAGGTACCGAGGTAACGCAAGCCTCCAATCGAGGGAGATATTGTGCCACTCAACCGAGCATTACTTAAATCCAAGTAAGAAACATGATGAAGAGTATATGTGATTCCTTTCCAATAGCATACGAGGCTGTTGTTGGTCCAATTTGCCAAAAACATACGCCGGATCGGCTACAATATTTGCTTTGAAATCTTTTCGATTAGCTTGAGCTCGAATCTACGATTGAACAAGATTTGGAAAATTGGTAAACAAGATGACTATGCAGATCATGATCATGTTATGAAGAAAAGGTGGTGCCATCATGAACTCTTGTTACAACTTGTAACTTGCTTTTGCTTCTCCAACTCCACATCGAAAATCAACTAGTTAAGTAAGCATATTGTGGGAGACCTTTTTCTTCACTTAGCATCATCAGGGCACCATAAAATAACCATTTCAAGCAATCGTGACATATTCCAAGGCCATTGCCCAAAGACTTTTTCTTCACTAACTCTTATCTTGCCATACATAATCTTCCTAATATCCGTCCCCCTCGACTTTAAAGTCGGATATGCACAGGAATGATGATCTCGAACAATAAGAATCGGGACCCGTTGATATTGAGGTCTAAGGAGGATGTTTTCTATAATGCGGTCCGAAGTTGTTGCCTCTTTTGCTTCCATTTAAGCGGTTAGTCTCCGGCTTTAGAATGGATAAATTAAACTTCAAAAGCTAAAACTCTTGAAAGAGTCAAACACACGGAAGTTTTTGTGCTACCGCTTAGTGTCGCCATAAGGAGATTGACCGGGATTTAATGGGATTTTCTTTCTCAAGAGTCCCCACCTGGTATAGGATTTATGGCAATAGAATTGTTTGTAAAGCAAGGCACCTTTTTCTTGTTACGTCTAGGCTGGCTAGGTTTAGAAGAGCTATGACATAGCTAAATACTTTTTATTATGGTGAACTTCACAACGAAAAGGTGCTCACATCCTCGAAAATCCCCATTGAAGAACCGGGGACTCGAGAGAAATGGATTATTTTTCTTTGCAATAGGGAATTCTTGAACAAAAGGGTATATCATATGGGGAGATTAGTAGAAATGGGGGATTATTGTACGTAAAGGGCATATCCGAATGGGGAATTAATAGAAATAGGGGATTACAAATGCACATTGGGGTATTTTGAAGAAAGGGGATTGAGTCAAAAGGAATTTGCTAACTGGTTTGGGGTAATTTCAAGAAAAGGGGACCGGTTCAAAAAGGGAATTTGCAAATGGACTGGGGTATTTTTTTTTTAAGAAAGGGGATTGGTTCAAAAGCGAATTTGCAAATGGATTGGAGTATCTCCAAATAAAAGAGGATTGAATGAAAGGGGAATTATCAAACAAACAGAGAATTGCAATAAATATCAGGGTATTTTCAAGGAAAAGGGTATTTTCAATTAAAAATAATTTCAAAATACCATCTACTTTCAAAATATTGAATGGTCATATGTAAGTGGTCGGATCAGCTCATAAGCCAGAACCTTACCTTCATGATGTGGAATAGGAATGAATTTCTGGACTAAACAGTTGATAAACTCTGTCTTCAAAGAGGTCTCATCCAAAGAAAGAACCCATGCTTCTGTGAGTGGCTCCTTACCATGTAGGGAGAAGCACACTGCAGTGTAATAGCTCTTGAGCTCCTCCTCACACTCATGGACAAATATTGACCTTATGGTGCACTTGGAGTCCCTTGTTGACACATAATCTCCTTCTTTGTAAAAAATACCATTGTAAAATACTTTGTTGAACTTGAAAGCCTTCCTTTGCATAAGAGTTCTATCATGCAAGCCATTCAACACCATCACACCACTCAAGTCGATTATCACACTTAGTTTGTAGGGTTATACTAATAACTGGTACACTATAATATATAACTTTCCGGAAGGGGTCAAGTTAATGGTCGATCTGAGAACATGGAATTGAGAACTTTATAGGCCACCTACTTACACTCATCTGTTGATCTAATGGTTTGATTGACCAGGAAACTTCAGTTAAAGGACCTAAGGGATAGGGACCGATATTATACCTAGTGATTCAATTAAATAATAATATTCAAGTTTTCAAGTTTAATATTTAAATCTGACCCATAGGATACGAAATAATATAATAGGGGGCAACACAATATTTGTTCCTGTCTTAACGTGGCACACCTATTTATCTAGGTTACGCTGATAACTGATGTATCATGATGTATTGCTTTCCTTGCAAGGGACTGACTAATCGTTGATGTAGGATCAATAAATTGAATACTTTAACTTAAATTAGAGGCTTCACTATGGCCACCTATTATCATTTGGTGGTCACTGGTTAAGATGGACCAGATAATGTCAGAATATAATCCTAAAGGGTAAGGGCCTCAAGGGTAATGTCCGATCTTAACGCTGCTGGACTTGATGGATAGTATTATGGAAATAACCAATATTAAGATTTTTACTTGGAAAGGCGCATTCATTGGGGTACGGAACCACACGGCTAACGATTTTGGATCTACATGGAATTGGTACAATTAGTTGCTTAGTTGTTTTACTATTATTTTTTAGAAGGGAAAGGCAACTTAGAATTATGCACTAAATTTGCACTTGGCTCAATATGCCCTAAAAATAATGGATTGGGGTTTCGGGCTTATGGCCAACAGAGCCGGTTCGGAAGTTCATCAAGGCCACCGAGCTTGCTGGTGCACAAACCGGACTAGGTTTGCCCGCATCACACAGTGTACATGATTTTGATGGATGCCTAACGGATTTGCAAGAAGGGATCGTTCCCCTTTGGTAGTCATTTCTTTGCTGATGAGAACCCCAATACACGCTTGAAATTAGTTTTAGCATGACTCCTTGTAGGATAATTTGCTCTATAAGTGGAGTATTCCATAGAAACATCTACGCAAAGCCAGCCGCATTCCTAAGTGGAGACTCCATTTTATTGTTCTTCCGCCATTTGATTTAAGTAGATCACTATGCCCAGCCAAAAGGGGCTCCAAATGAGGGACCGACTAAGCGGGGATCTGTTAGATATCTTTGAAGCGCAGACGGGATTGATCTATATGGCTTAGGGAAGGATGGAGCTACCCATAAAACAATTAAAAAGGCCAAACTCTTAGAGGTCCGCAAGAGCTATGGGATAGATACAGCCGAGTGGAAAAAAAAAGGAGTTGACATTGAGGAAGTTTATTGCCTCTAAGCCCCGGCTTAACTGGATGGAGGATCTAGCCACAAGGAAGCTCCTAGTAATATTCTCGCTAGTAGAGGATACTCGGGATGCAAAAAACGAATCGAGGATGAAGAGGACGTCCCACTTAATCAGTCCATTAGGTTTTAAAGAAAAATTATATTTCTGAGACATCTAGCATAATTTGGTCTTATAATTGCAATTGCTTGAAAAATAACAATAGATGTAGCTTAAGTCCGCCATAATAGATGTAGTTTAGGACTGCTACAATATCTTCTAAATTGTGATGGAGGCAATACGAGATCTGATGGTAATTTCGTGATCCGGTGGGAAACCCTACATGGGTAAAAAGGGCATTACATGAAACAATTTAGCACCAATCGGAAGCGAGTTGCTAACCTTGAGTTGTTAACTTTAAGTGTTTAACTTTGCTGCCAAGGATCTTTTATTCGTTGGCCAGTTACAGACCTGTTATTGATGCAGGCACCATCAAATGAAATTCCTAGCACCTCAGGTATTTGTTAAAATAGTGCGATTCGAATTTAAAAGTAACTCATTACATATTTCGTTGTAGCTTCATTATATAATTCATTGTAGGAATAAAAGCTCGGGGAGGCGTGGCGAACTCAGCTAGAGACAATAACCAATCGCCTCGACCCTTCATAATCATATTGCGGAGTTATTCTCAGCTTGGTACCCCCGCTTGCCCGCGGTATCTATCTGCTCCATTCCCTCGCCATATGCAATTTCTACATATCATACTCTATCAGGCCCTGATTTTTTTGTTTTCAAAGTTTGATGGAAATGCTCTCAAAGCCAAATGGCCCTAGACGGCATTTATCTTGGTCCAACGAACCCTTTCTTTTCCCTTCCTTCCAAGTAGCGATTTGTTCTTGAAGGAAGTGTCATGATCCTAGACCAACACCAACTACAGAGTCGATTTCCATTTCAAAGGTTTCTTTTTGGTTTAAGAATCTTTGCTTTTACAACCGAAAAGCGCCAAAACACCGTGAGTCGCAGCAAGCTTCATATTATCCAAATTTGCCATAAGTAGTCAGCAAGTTTTGCTTCCCAAATGGTGCTGCTGCTTGGGAACATTCAAAAGCAGATTTGTTTTGACCAATTTAGGATTGGATGTTAGAAGTTATCCACTTCCTTTGGCTGATAGTAGGCAATGCAATTGGTTAGGTAGACTTGCAAAGTATAGGTATCTTTTGTATAAAAGGAATTTTTACTGAAGCTAAAGGCTTGATCATGCATTCATGGCATTTCCTGCATGATCTTGTCTTTTAGTCCACAATTTCAGCAATTTTTAGTCCACAATTTCAGTAATTGTACAATGTAGGAGGAATTGTTCTTCATACTCATTTTTTATCTTTAAGTTCATACTTAGTCTTGACTTGCTTTTATTTGTTAACATTCAAAAGGAAGAGGAGGAGAATGTTGTGTCTTCTCAAGAGAAGTATGCAATCCATGTGAACACCTTAAGGTAAAAAGCGTCTATCAATGTGATTAAAATCTGAAATTTGAGTATGCTTGCATTCTTTTTAATATGTTGTCTTTTCGCAGTGTGAAGGAAAAAGAGGCTGTATGCATGTTCCTTCTGAAAATCTCGAACGTGGATCAAATGTATTCTCAATTGAACAAGTTCATGGCGAGAGAAAGAACAAAGCAAGGCGCAATGAACGTTCATAGGTACTAGGAGAACTACACAAGCACGGTTGGACTTAGTGGTAGAGTATTTGTTGAGCAAAAAACTCTCGCTTAATCTGCTAGAAGAAACGGCCTAGACAAGCAGAATTTTATGTCAGATTTGTTTCTTGAAATCGATGGGGTTATTCTTCTTTGTTTTTGAAAATAATGAGAAATCTTATCAATTTGTTGCTGGTTCAATTTGTTACTTATCAACGTATTTTTGAAATGGTTATTACCTTACAAATGTATAACAAAAATGTATAACATGGCATTTTCTTATGAATGACAATAGGGTATTATCTCACGAATGATAACAGGGTTATTTGGAGAACAGGGTATGTTATTTGAAACAGGGTATGTTATTTGGAATGGGTTATTATTTGTAGTATGTATTTGAAACAGGGTATGTTATTTGGAATGGGGTATTATTTGTAACAGGGTATTATTTGGGTATGATCTGAAATAGGGTATCCCTTGAACAGGGTATTATCTTTTACGAATAACAAGGTGACCTAGCAAACACACTAATGACCTGTGGTGCAATTGCAGATTCCTTTTTCAAAAACACGTAAATTCGGCATTTTAGCCATTTAAAAAAAAAAAAACAAACCCAAAAAACGCAGTGAGCCTAAAAAAAGTCCACATTTCGAAGACAAGCAGGTTTTCTTGGTTTTGGACAAAGTAAGAAACACACTTTTTGGAGCACCAAAATGCAACTGAAAAGAGAAAAGGCTATGCGCGCATAGAGAAGACAGTCCTTATTAAATTATAATTTATTTAAAAAACACAGTGAGCCTAAAGAAATCCACATTTCGAAGACAAGCAGGTTTTCTTGTTTTTAGACAAAGTAAAAGACAAACTTTTTAGACCAACAAAATGCAACTGAAAAGAGAAAAGCCTATGCGCGCATAGACATGACAGTCATTAATGGAATATATTACATTTAAAATAGGGCACATAGAATAAAATGTTTAACTTTTGGAACAGAAATTTTAAATATCCAAAGGAACATCCTTTGCAGGTATTTCCTCATCTGATTCAGAACCTTCAGGAGACTTAGGCTTAGTAGCTTGTAGATTTTCCCTCGACCGGCCGGGACCTTCAACCTGTGTGACCTTAAGTGGATCTTCGACGGGAATCAATTCAACATAGTCAGCTTGATCGTCAGTGTTCCCCGGTAAGAGGAGGCACTGTGCTCGAGCGAGAAGGCCTAACACCATCCTTATCCTTGATCCCAAGTTCCCCGTTTTCGTCCGGGCAAAGCCGTAAGGAACCGACACGTGATTTGATGTATGCACTCGCATCCGTCGGCGTCAATGGCTACGCTAGCTTCGGCCCCTTCTTCAGAATGCACAAGCCAGCGTGGTGCGGATCCTGAAAATCGTCAACGACCCAATCTCCGTGTTGCGAGAATATGTATAGAAGCGTGTTAATTAGTCTCGAGGCTTACGGTAGGGATTGACAATGCGTCCCCTCGTGAACCGGATTACGTAAGCTTTTGTAAGACCGGCTGGGCATTGAAAAGCATTGAGAAAATCCATGCCAGATGAGTGTTATACTCTTGCATTTGGCTTCTCTGCCCAGGATACGCTATGGTAGCCTATGTGAATCTGCTCCCACACGTTGACAAGTCTAGCACCACCACCTCCCCCTAATATTAGATCTTTAACCCGCAAAGAAAGGAAACACTTTTGTATTAAGCTATGCCCGCATGGAGAAAACAACTAGACACTTACCATATGGCAGCCTCAGAACCCGCCTTGCGGTGGTCTTCATAGCCGCTTGCACCATACCGGCCTGGTTAGTGGAGTGGAAGACGACAATCCTCCGTGAGCGGGGCGGTGTTTATCTTAACAAACCTCCCCAAGAAAGAATCAAACTTCGGGCACGTAAATGGTGAGTCATCACCACGGTACGCCGCCGCAACTTAAACCCGTAAGGTATGTCGACAATGCACAAGGAATAGTTGCCGTGTCTCAAAGTGTGGTCAAGTTTGACACAATTCCCACGATACACCTGATAAAGACAATTTTGGCCAAACATATCAAATCTTTCAAACTCCGAAGGCACCAAACTCTGCTCAGCTTCTTGAGACTTTTTCAGCTTTGACCGCTCCTCCTTAGCTAGCCGGACCATGTTCAAAAATCCAGTGGCATGGGGTCTTTTCTTTTTCGAAAAGCCAAAAAAATTTGTAAGAAACAAAACGACGGCTCCCTCACTCGTGCTATCGCGGATAGCATGGAATGAGGGACCTTGTGGTAGTCGCTTGCATAGCACTACCACAAGGTCCTCACCCCATGCTATCTTCAGCAATGTGTACAAAAACGAATACCTTAACTCAAGCAGCAAGAAGGAGAAACAAATGACATACCCAGTTGGTAAAGTTGGTGGCATATTGATTTATTTTTTCGTCTGAGGACCACGTGGGGTATAATTCCCGCACCTTCTCCCGGTTGTCGCAGCTTTGAGGTGAACCATTAACCGCTAGGTCGGCGGCAAGTGCACAATCTTTTTGGTCGCAAACGTTCCAAGAGGTTAATAACAAACATTGGAAAAACATGAGTGTGTAATGTAGGCTTCTTGTTTAAATTCTCTACGCATCTCTTCCAGAGTGAACTGTTTATCAACAACCTTTTCGCGAGGACCTCACAAACTTTGTCAACATTTTTTAGGCCTTGCATTTCACGCCCATGACCATTATGCCCATATCCTTTTGCTTTATGGGATCATTTTTTCCTCTTGGAATCCGTTGACTTGCCTTTAGTTTTTAACGTGCCCCTCGAGAGAACATGTCAAAAATTTTTCTTGTAGCTCCCTGTGACCTAACATAGAAAACAACAAGCATGTTAAAATTTAAGAGCCATGCGGGCATAGCCAAAGGCGAAGGTCGAGAAAAATACTTTACACGTCCATGCCGGAAAGCTAACTGAAAATAATTATCATATTTTACAAGAGATGCTCTGGCATCTGAGGTGGAGTAAGTTAGGCAGCACTCAGTAGCGCACTGTTCTTTTAAGGCCAAGTACAGAGCCTGGTCATCCTTAATATCTTTCTCACCTTGGTGCTCTGAACGGAAGAGTTCATATTCCTTGTGCATGAATTTAATTTTATCTGTGAAGCTCATACTCATCCGATACTCATTGTCCACGTTGTGGCTCATTGCAAGCAGCTTTGCCTCTGAGTTAGTGACACCCACGTAAACAAAGGCAAAGATTTGTGAGAAGCAGTGCTCCTTTGTTTCCTTGTATAGCTGTCTTCTTGCCTTGAAACTGTGGGTGCCCCCTAAAACATAGTATCTGTAGTTCTCATCCTCTTCCTTAACGAACAGCTCCTTATCATTGCACTGGGCAGGATCAACTATACAAATATGAGGTGTTGTTGCTGCATTCGGCCGTCTTATTCTTTTCTTTCTTTCAAAGGTTTAAGTGGCCATCAGAATTTTTTCGTGACACCGCAATTGTCTTACACCTTGTTCGTCCTTAGGTGCAAGCTTCACCGCGATCTACAGAGAGATGCATGATGCCGGGCACCGACATCTCAGCTCGATTTCCTCGAAACTTCTTAGATGCCATGTCCTTCTCCTTGCTTGCTATCTTCGTTTTTGGTCCCCACGGCAAAGCTTGCTTAAAAGGGCCTTCCGGCAGCTTTTGAGAGCGGAGGCTCGATTGGGTTGTAACCGAGCCAGCCAGAGTAATTTTTTTCCTTTTTTTTTAGGTGGCTCCTCCTCTTCCTCCTCTACATCCTCCTCTTCGATTTCCTCTACTTCTTCCTCCTCCTCTTCCTCATCTTGACCACTTGCAAAAGTGGCGCCCCCCGCTGCTTTGGAAAGGGTAAGTTTTGCAGCCAGAGGGCATTGCATCTTTCAATAATTTAGGAACAGAGGCACTAGAAGTTAATATAGGATCCTTGCACAATAGCAGGTCCTTCAAAATGGTGACAAGATCCTCGCGAAAGAAACATTCCATTAGCGCCAAGAAGAACATTAAAGATTCTCCAAGCTATGCGCCGCATAGACAATACTTACAATTTTGCTTTCATTCCGGCTTGAATGTAACCCCGCATGTCCTCGGAGACGACAGACCGAGCTTAAAGAAATGGGGGTCCACCGAGTAAATATGTTGAGCCCCCCTAGTCGTTGTGGTGCGATTAATATGAATCATACCCGAAGAGCTTCGGTATCTATTAACCCGCCACATCTCTTTGAAGTCAGCCCAACTCTTTGTGTTCTTTTACCAAAAGCGTCACAAATGTACAGGATACAAAAAATGGGCCATCCACAGGCTCACCAGCCACCTTGGTCCTTACAGAAATAGGAACCGCCCTCGCGCATCATGAAAGGTGTAGGTGCATCATCCTTCGGTTTGATTCTTATCCTTTGTCGGCTTCCTCTTCTTGGCAAAGATTCTTGTGGGAGAGCTCGCCCGAGATTTTCTTGGTTCTACAAGAGCGGATAAAAAACATATTAAAAGACAGCTAGAAAATGCACAAGCAGATCTAACATTGGAAAGGCCTATACGCGCATAGACAACCGCAAGTGAAAAACATTATGCCTATGTGCGCATAGACAATGGCGGGATAAAAATGTAAAATGCCTATCTCGCCGCGATAGACAAGGGTTGCTAAGAATGTTGGTGCCTATGCGGCGCATAGACAATACAAGAAGAGAAAAAAATAATATGCCCGCGGCGCTAAAAACAATAATAAGAAAAAATACAGAATGCCTATGCGCGCATAGACTATGAAAGAAAAAAACACTAAATGCTACTGCCCAAGAAGAATTTCTGCAAACAAGATGTCCAAAAAGCTAAAAATCAACTATCTTCGACTCTAACCAAGAGTCCCTAAACGGGCTACATCCGGTATAAAATTTCTAACAATTGAACTGCCACTCTTGGGCAGAGATGTTTACGCATCCTTCCACCGCCATGTTTGGCGTACGCTATGCGTAACTCTATGGAGATGCTACATTCAAACGGAAGAGCAAATTTCTAATGGAGGTCGAAGCCTTTGGAGTATCATCAGTATGTGCAAATGCCTCCATATGTTTTCGTATTTATATTGTGTTACGACTTTGCTTTTCGCCTATGAATTCTTGCATACACATCTAGTTTTGGTTCCAGGCATTGGCTTGTGGAGATAATGTCTAATATTTTGTAATGTTTTCTTGGTTGTGTGGCATCTACTTTTCAGAGATTGAAGTATGCGCATAGACATATTTTTTCCCCGTCTATGCGCCGCATGGGCAACTAGTGTATATTACATTTGTAATCGCTTTTCTATGCGCCGCATGGGCATGTAGACTTGGCAGTTTGAAGGGAGAGGGTTTAATAAGTTGAAAACAAGTCACTCTTCCTTGTCAAAGAATGAAGAGCGACGGCGAAGACGCTTTTACTTCAAGTCCTCCCTGTTAATGTTGCAATATTGACTGCGGGTCGTTACAACACACCCACACCAAGTGGTGACGATGAAGAACGCCGATACGCTTCTCCGGGATGCTACCTCCTCCACACCGCCTCCCTCCCCTTTACATCTATCAAGGCGTGTGTCTACCTCTTTTCAAACTCCATCTCCAAAACACGCTTTTACAAAGATTCGGCCCATTTTTTTAAAACACCCCTCCCCGCCACAATCACGGCATCTTCTTCTTCTTCCCTACTCAACGTATTCTCCTCTATTTTTGATACTTCTTCACCTCTCCAGGGAACTACACCGAATCGCTGCAATATATTGTAGATTCTGGCGAGAGACGGTGTTAGCGTCTTCAGCTGGCCCTTCTTTAATGTAAAGGGCTTCGAGGAAGACCTTCAAGTTCAAGAGAAAGTCGAGAACATTATTTGGCGATGGACTGCACTTCCGCTGAGGGCGACAAGGCTGATGACCCGTGTTTGAAGACGCAGCGCTTACGACTCGAAGACCTACCACGCATTAATCCGGTAATAAAAGTCCCGCGCAGAAAAACCCGTCTGGCAGTGGCGAAAAGATTTAAGAGGATCCCACAAGAAAAGCTTTTAGAACTGCGTTATGCGCGAGCGATTGATGGACTGTTTTACATGAGAAAGCCGAGGAGATCAATTGCAGTAAAAAAATGCTTACAAAGCCTTTACATTTTCGCCTTTAAGGCACATAAGACAACGGTTTTGTCAATGTCGAAAGGTGATCAAGAGTTGTACTTGGCATACAGTGTAAGGCCTGAAGTTGGAGACAATTTTTCATACTATGTTTCGAGCAACACAGTGTGCCAACTTGCTTTTAAAAGAATACATGCCATTGGAAGTCGCCGTTGCATGTCAAGAGTGCAAAAGAGGTTAGATTGAATCCGTGCATTGATGACTATTCACACCCAAAGAAAGTTGTCTGTGATATGTCTTGCCTAGAAGCAAAAGCTTGGCTGGTAGGTTTCTTTGACTCTAATCGTGGAGACTTCCAAACAGTCCTCATATCATCCGACGCTGCAAGGTATTACTAAGAAGGAAGTCTACATATGTACAAGGATCTTTTCGGAGTTCAAGTCGGTTCATATCCTATTCCTACTTCTTGAGGTTGTGGAAGCAAGAATTTAATCTTGTTAGGATTCAAGAGGCGCAGATTTTCTGGTTATTACTACTAGCTGCTCCACATTAAAGGAAAAACGATCAATGGCAAAGGGATATTCTAGAAAAAGTACGTCCCTTTAGCCTAATCCCTTCTCGATAGCACGACTAGAGACATTGTCTTATCGCCATAACACGGGCTGTTTTTAGACTTGAGTTTGTCTATGTCGCGCATAGCAGGTCTCTTTTAATCTTGTAGTACTCGCGACAACAAAGTCTCTTCAATCTTGTAGCCGCCCCTTCCCCTGCTCGCTTTATCGCCAAGCTCGCCGTCTAAAAGCTTTTCGCAGTTATAGCCTTAAAGGTTGCTTCAAAACAAGCTTTGCCTATGCGCATAGCACGGGCTACAAAAAGCAGTTCTGTGGAGCCTTACCGTTGCTTCAAGGTATTGACAAGCTTTTGGCTATCTCGCGATAGCTACAAAAGCTTAGCTGCAGTCACGTGGAGCCTTACTATTGCTTCAAGGTAATGACTAATGTCCTTAATTGCGAGAGCGTATAACTCAAGAGTTGCAAGTTCCACACGAGAGGCTCAAGCATTGGAGAGAAAGAAGCTAGCAAAACATAGAAAGAAAATCTTTGGAGAGGCCACTCGAATATATGTTTGTGGTGGTAGATGGCATGGATCAAAAGAAGACGCTCCGTCCCCATTTTGTAAATGTTCCAAAGGATTTAGATGAATCCGATTTTTTGAGGCTTCATTTGGTTGGGGCGATGATCTTTCATGGTGTTGTATGCAGTCTGCAGTATTTTTTGACCTATCCAAATATACACAACATCCTAACCTCACGTGACAATACTAAATAAGATTTTGTTGGCAAAGAAGAAGTTGCCTCCGGTGTTGTACATACGCTTAGACAATACTACTAGAGAAAAACAAAACCAAGTTTTATTTGCTTATTGGGCGCAATGCTGGTCGAGCCGGGTATCTTTCAAAAGGTCAAGGTTGGTTTCTTACTTGTGGGCCACACCCATGATCGGATAGACCAAATGTTCAAAGAGATTTTTCCGATTCGGAAGGAAAAAAGCATTTTGTCTACACTCCTGTGTCAAAGGTGATTGAGCAAGCTTACAATCCAACTCCAGTTAATGTCGAAGTTTAGCGAGACTTTTGATTTTCGTGAGTTTTGTTTTCCAAAATCCATGGTGATATTAGTCCCTGCTATCCATAAGTTGAATAATTTGACATTTCAACATCATGTAAAATTTTTCTCAGGGGCGGTAAAACACAACTTCAAAGGGAAGTACTTGTCACCTCCCAAACTTGCTTTGGCACTGAGGCGTGCCTACAATATTTAAAAATATGTTCCCCGAAACTAAGGTAATGAGAAGGGCTATTCAGCTACCCATCAAAAAGTGCCATAGACTACCTGAGAAAGAACAAGGACAAAAATCCCTTCGTCTCAATCGACGGCATGGAGAAAAGTATAAAGGTCGGGGTTTTAAAGTAATTTCCCGATTGAGGAGGACAAAGGCTAGTGGGAGAATTTCTTTTCAATAATGCGGGATGTAACTAAATCCCTTACTTGAAGATCTCCTGGAAGTTGCTTTTTGTTGGCACGGTACCAAGGGATCATCTCCTTGTTGAAAAAAAAGGAATTGCAAAGGGTTCCTTGTTCTGCGATCTCAAGTCAACAAGGAACCCGATCGTGTAATGTACCTTTAAGTAGGCGTGCCTTGAAAAAGAACCAAGGCCAAACTCGGGAAAAACTAGCGATTTGAGTAAGGGTCAAAGACAATCTCCCTTCCATTAGTGAAAGTTCACTTTGGCGGTACCAAACTAAGGATACGATCCTTTTGTTGGTCGGTATGATCCTGTGATAATTTCTTTCAAGAAGGGCCGGAAAACGATGAATAAGAATCACATGGACAATCTGGACCTGAACGAAACTCAAGTGATGGCTTATGATTTCACACTCAAGGTTGATAACAGCTACGTACATGCAACAGGGTTAACTTCTTGAAGTCTTTTAGAAGATAGTTCCAGTGAAGCTTCTCGGAGATGAGGGCCGATCATTCGGCCGGTTAGCTCTTAGACCTTCAAAGTGACAATGAGGAGAGTGGCAGCGAGGGCGATCTTGGTAGTAGTCACGAGAAGGGAGTTGGCAGTACTCGCGACATTCTAAAGTAATCACATGCTCTTCTCAAGGCCGTAAACTTCTTATAATAAATGTGGGCTGTCGTTACCTCTAATTTTGGCTAAAGTTTTTGGCATACATGTTGAAGGCCTTTGCTGTCGCACTGCTTCTTCAAGTTATCCATGTTTCATGCTCTTGTATAAGCGCCAAATGCTGTCGGACATGTTAGCAGTTAGGTCTTTAATGTTTTACATTTTGCCTATCATTGCATAGCACCTTGTAATGGTTCATCTTGAGTAATATATGAATAGATCACGCCCTAGATTTGCCGATCTTGCTTTCTACATTTCTTGTAGAAGATTTTAATGATTCTTTAATTTTGCTAGTTTTCTTGTATTTCCAAGATTTTCCTAAAAGGTGACCACATCTAAATTCACAAAACAACAAAATTTCTAATTTGGATTGAAATTAATGCAAATCAAAATTGAAATTTGTTTTCAATTATTCCCCAAAAGTGGCATTTTATAGGTTTTTTTTAGGGAATCTTTGAAAGATTCCTTTTGTGAATGCAAAGTTGAGTCATTAGTGCATTTGCTAAAGTCCTTGTTGAATGATAGCGAGGTATGAATTCACATTATGCAGATGGGATTCGCGACACCAGTTTAATAGAATTATTAACATGCAAATGAGAAAAGAGTTGTGGCCAAATACCCTGATTCCAAAAACTGCATTTTATCACATTTGTGAGAAAAGGGGGATTTCATGGTATTTTGAGGGGTATTTCTTAGGGTATTTAGACTTTTTAGCACTTTTAGATTTGTGCTTCCCACACTTGAAGTGATGGCATCGTTGAGAATTATTGGTGAGAATAGTTGCTCGATGATGGAGTATAGAACTGTCGAGAATGTTTAGCCCAAATCTAGAACTAGCTTGCTCAAATCTCCAATGGGCACGGTATATTACCAGTTTGGTTATGAAAATGTTAAGTGCCACTCAAGTCTGGACCAGTGCCAGGAAACTAGGAGTAAAGAACCAGCAGAAGAGTACCAATCAGTCTTGAAATGTAAGCGAGAAGATAATTACAAAGGTAAACGGAAATTGAGTTGAAGAGACGGTCCAGGGGTACGAGGAGATCGCATAAACTACTGCAATCTGAGAGATTATTGTGCCACTCAAGCGGAGGCATTACTTAAATCCAAGTAAGAAACATGATGAAAAGTACATGCTGATTCCTTTCCAATAACATCACGGTATTGTTGGTCAATTTGCCAAAACATCTGGCGGATGCATTACAATATTTGCTTTGAAATATTTCAGTGCTTGACTTCCTACTACTTTTGTCATGGCCATACTCACATTTCGTGGAATTTTCCAGGCGGCATATGATCACGGTCCACCGGGACTGTTATTGAAAGCGGCTGTTGCATCGCGTACATACCCACATATTACAAAATGTCATCTACTTAAAGACTCTATGACCTAGGACCTATGCTGCATTGCACATCGAGATCATCGAGTTACTTCTTTCATAAGGGGTGCCAAGGGGATATCCGTTATCTCCAAGCTCTTTGGTACTCTACATTGACAAGTTAAGACTTGAATCACAGAACATGAAGTGACCCTGATTACGAAACGCATCTGATATAGGCAGTACTCTATCTGAGATGATGTGAGCTGCCTCCCATCGGCCAGAGTATCACCGAGCATTTGGAGGGCGCTCTTAGTAGGGTTACGTGACTGCTTGAGATGTGATTGAACTACTGAAAACTATCTACGGTCCTCTCCTGCGGCATGATATCCCCGGATCTCTATTCTGAGAGGAGATTGAAGAATTGGATCTTTAGGACTAAATGCTCAGAATGGAAACTTTTTTGTGCTAACATCATTGTAGGATGGCGTATTGGAAAGATAAGGTCGGCGCGCGGGATGGAGAGCCACAATATGCTATCTGCGAATATTTGCCTCTGAATAGACCCTATGTGGTGACACGTCTGAAGCACACACACATTGAGCACTAATTGAACGATATTGTTGTATGGGGTAGAATTACGGGGTCCGATAGTTAGCAAGAACACACTGGGATAAGCTAGAGAGGTGCAAAGGCCTTCTTAACACTCTGATCTAGAGTATCAAGGACCGCGATTGCTTATCTGATTTTGCTATATGAAATTTGGGTTCTGGCCCCTGCAAGCATTCATTATCGCATGAACATCTTGCATATTTCCACAAGTCCTGACATGGATGCTAGCGATCTTCCAAAGGCTTTATTTAAGTATTAGCACAAGAGCCACAACTTGGTGAAGAAATTTATGGCAGAACGCTGGCAATAAGTGAAGTTGCCATAGCGTGGTCCACCATAATGAACTACCGGCGGATTATGGCTATGCGATGCCGAGGACGGTACTTTTACTGAATGGCGCTTTGCCACCGCCTGCATTGGGATGCAACCACTCGTGCAAAGCCCTAAAATAGAGCACTACCACCGCAAGTTAATCCTTAGCCTTTGGAACGCCAGTACACACGGTACTTGGCATATATCTATGAAAGCGGAGGCGTATTACTCCATGAGAATGAGATCCCATCATCTCGAGAATTGAAGCGGGTCGTTGGACCTTCTGGATGGAGAAATCCCCGACATGAGAGAACTATGCGATCTTTGCCACATCGCAGACTGATGAAGGATGAGCACCATGCCACAGGATGTCGGCATATGCATATCCGAGGCAACACATGCTGATCTTAGATGCTCTGAGGCACCCACTTGCATCAATTGCTAGCATAAGCCAATGGTTGCCCGTCTGCATCCTACATTTGCAAGTCTCTACCCGTTAAGAATCCCTTCTGGTTTCAGGATCGAGCCTACTACCGGAGGTTTTCACTCCCATATTGAGGTTTTTTTTTTTCATCGATGGTAAGGACACATTAATATAATGGCATTTGTCTTTGGGTGTGGTTTTATGCACTTTGTGTCTGCATGTACCGTCTCATAAGGTCAAGTTGGCCTCATGCAGACGTTAAAATATACTTCCTTCCTTCTTCATACGAGATCTACAGATTGAGACAGATTTGGAAAATTGGTAAACAAGATATTTATCGCAGGATATTGATCATGTTATGAAAGAAAAGGAGTGGGTGCCATCATGAACTCTTATTTTAACCTTAACTTGCTTTGCTTCTCCAACTCCACATCAGAAATCAATAGTTAAGTAAGCATATTGAGACCTTTTCTTCGATTAATCATCGGGGCTACCACATAAAATAACCATTTTCAAGCAATGCGTGACATATTCCAGGCCATTTACCCAGACTTTTCTTCACTAATGTATCTTGCCGCCCATAATCTTCCTAATATCACGTTCCACGACTTTGAGAAGTCGGATATGCCGAGAATGATGATCTGGACAATAGAATCGGGACGTTGATGTTGGGGTCTAAGGAGGATGTTTTCTATATCTGAGTCAGAGTTGTTTTTGTTTCATTTTAGAGTTAGTCTCATTTGTTTAGAATGGATAAATTAGAAACTCAAAAGCTAAAACTCTTGAAAGAGTCAAACGGAAGTTTTTATTACTGCACCAGTTAATTATGCATACATAAAAGGAGATTGATTTGGGATTTAATGAGGATTTTCTTTCTCAAAAGTCCCACGATAGGATTTATAGCGATAAATTACGATTGTTTGTAAAAACACGACACCTCGCCTTGTTAAATCTAGCCGTGGCTGAGTTTAAGAAAACTATGATAGCTAAATACTTTCTATTATGGTGAACTACCACTGCAAAGTGACAACATCGTTTCAGCCTAAATGTATATGACCTTCTCCAAATGTTAGCTAAGCTGATCCATATTCGGCAGGAGAACTTTCTTTCTGATAAAACAAAAAAGCACTTTAACAAATAAGTTAAGACTACAATGTATACAAAATTACTTTTAACTATCTCAGCAATATTTTACCATAGATAACAAAGTGCAAGCAATGAACATATCTTGGGTAATCCATGCAAAAAAGCGGCTCCATGAAAGAGCTACTGTGCCCGAATAAAGCCCTTTGTTCAAAAATGGTATAGGAGAAAACAGCAGGATACAATTTCCTCCAAATGCATTTGAAGTAGCACATGTGAAATCACGGTTTTAGTATCAACTAGGTCTTGGACTCATTGGGTTTTAAAAAACTAAAAAAAAGATGTCTTCTTTGTAATTGGTTTTCGGCACTCCCTATCGGTTTTATCGGCGAGAGAATATCTAGATCTGCGTCTTGGTGGCATCACCTCTGGTCACCGAAGAGTACATCTAAACCTGCATAAAACCATAGAAACCGCTCACTCAACAACATCTGGATACAAACAATAAAGTATCGCTCATCATTGAAAATGGTA